>JBAMAX010004762.1:0-208450 GCA_037043745.1 Chymomyza amoena | reverse complement strand
TCTTTGACCGATAAATGTTGATATTGACTTCCGTATTTGAATAAGCGCTCTACGGCGACAGTGGTCTAGCTCGGCGCATACAACTGCAACGTCTGCGATGGTTAGGTCATGTTGCACGAATGGATTACAATGGAAGGTCGAAGACGACAAAGACGCCCACCTCTGCGATGGGAAGATCAGGCAACGGAGGATCTTCGTAGCCTTGGGATTACCAATTGGCGTCAGCTAGCACAGGACAGAATCCGCTAGAGTAGGAAAAATACCGCGGCCAAGACCGATAACCGGTTGTAATGGCCAAATAATAGTAGTAGATCATGTAACTTGTGGTGTTTATTTTAAGTGCTTTGGTTTTATTTGTATTTACCCTAAGTTCAACTACATCGGCAGCATATCAGAGTGCCTCACGGCAGACGTCATCAAGGTCTGCAAGGTGTTCATAGCAGTTCCAGGAGAGACCTCTTAGTGAATCGTTTATACGATTGCAACACGTTGTCAATGACAATCAGCCACAGGAACGGCGAAAGCTAATAACCTTGACCAACGCCAGATTTGGTTTCGATTTAGTTGCAATAGTAGGCAGAATCATTTGGAATGTTTTCCAATTGATCTTTTAATTTAGCCAACTGGAACATGCACAAACTACTTGCCGGCACTTTTGTGGCGTTCGAGTCAGTTTGGTCATGTCTAAAGCATTCCAAAAGGTTTACATTTGTTGATATGTGCATTTTGTTTAATAGCATCATATAGACTTTTTCTGTTTTTGTCTTTTTCTGTACACACATGTCTACCATTGTTATCGATTAAAGAACAAATACAAACCTGTTTTGCGCCAGCTTTATAAAAGCATGCATGCATTTGGATTTTCTTTAAAGCATGCTTTTTATACAGAGTTTCAACGACTGCGATTTCCTCTATCAGGCGTTATAAGCAAAATATAATGCAAAAATTAAAAAAACCTAACAATAAAGCAGATGCATCCATATCTTCCCTATTTCCACGCTTTCGTCTAGATGTTGCATAAAAACTTATTTTTCGCCTAATAAAATTACGCTTTGCCAACAAAAAAAAAAAAAGAGTTATTCATTTAGTATTCGCGAACCGCTTTTATTGTATTTGCAAACAGCTTACAAAATACCTCGGACTGTTATGCGTTCTCGAAAATTCTCACCGCAATCGGGGCAGCAGGCAAAAATGTCCCGAGCCAAATCAAGGCACTTCTGGCACAGAATGTGGCAAGAGGGTGTCGTCACTGGCTGATGCAAGCATGGCATAAGGTAATGGCAACACATGCAACGCCTATAAACATAACTCGGTGGCGCATTTGCCGATACTCCATTTGCGGAATCGAAAATTTCCACTGGCTTTAAATTATTTGGGCTTTTATGAAAAAAGGAACATAAATAAGACCAGAAAAGGCGTGCCCAGTCCATGAAGCTCGTCATATTAATGTAGCTGCAAAGATATGTAAGAAATTGATAAGCTATTTATTTTTTCTAGGTTTTTTTTTATAATAATTTTTTACTTACTGCTGCGACTGCTTGCTGCTTGGCGAAAGATTGAAAAGAAAAGAACCCAGCTAATGTCTTGATGGCACAAGGTGCTTTAATTTAATTATCGTTTTTCAGTATTGATTTATTATATAAATCGACTTTTCAGTTTATATCAAACTTTAAAAGAGCCCTGCCTTAATGAATGTTTCATTCTCATTCGTTTCAATTTGTTTCATTGTTATTGAATGCTTTCCTAATTGCTATGCAAAATCTCCATTATATATTTTCATATAGAGCTCTTTTATTTAACACATACACAATAATAGGTTTTAGTGAAAACTTGTTATTAGACTTATATATATGTATATATGCATATATAAATATATATTTTTTGAGTTCTCCAAAATCTGTTTTGCGCGAAGTGCTTTTACGCGAATTTGACTTAACACAATTCAAAAAAGTCATTCCGCTCATTTTTTATTCGATTTTATTTGATTTAACGCAATTTTAAAAAATCTTCAATTATTTTTAGTAAAAAATAACATCTTAAACTCAAAGCACTTTAAAGAAAAAACAACTGCTTAGATATTTGCATAGTTTGAAAACAGCTGATAACAGACAATTTTATTAGTTGTGGGAATGTAAATATGTTTTTTGTCGAATTGTTACTCTTTTAATGTAACAACAATATTTCCGCTGCTAATTGTATAAAATCATATTAAATATCTACGTCTTTCCATTTCGTTAAATTAAGATCTAAAATAATAAATTATTAATTTTCAATAAACGCTTCATAATATGAATATTCTTTTTTTGAAATTAATATTTCTTATTGTATTTTTTCGTTTTTTTCTTATGAATTATATACAATACATACAAAATTTTAATAAATAATCCTGACTCCTTTGTAAAAATGATTATTATTATTATATCATAAACTGATATTATTTTAGGTGGATTCTTAAACGGAGAACCAATCCCCTACTTTTATATGGATACTTTACGCTATTTTTTGTACGCATATTTTCTGGGAAAGTAGCCTGAATAAAAAAACTATAAGGAATTTTTTAATTCTAGAACTAGCATATATTATTTGGAGCTAAAAAACTGAAAGCAAAAAAAAAATAACACATGCACTAGGTAAGAGGTTCTTCAGACTTGGGGCCCTAGCTTCTCTGACTGTTTTTCTTGCACAACAACTAGCCAGCCTGCCCTCGTTGTGTAGCTTACCTAACTCACTCGCTTGCACAAACTTAACGTCCAGTTTACTTGGACAGCCTTTGGATGAACAATGGTAGCTCCTTTAGGGCAGAGGTCGGTATATGGTGAGGGTTACTGCGGGACTTACATCTCCATTAACAAAGCTTAAATTGCCTGCAGCAACGACAGTAGAACAACAACAACTTTGGTAAACAGCAAATAGTTAAGCTGCAGTTCCAGGGGACGGTGCACCAAACCCAGATATCCACCCAAACTAAAATATAGTAAGGCTATAACTTTTAAGTTACTTTAGGTCAGTTTTTTTTTTGGATCAATATAAAGTGGTAACTGTATTAAAAAAAATTGCCACTCTTGATGGGGGATAGGAACGGTAAGATTCTGTTCGGTTAGCAAGGTTAGGCATCTGCCAAATTTTGTACAAAATAATAACTTTTTTTTTAAAAAGCGCTTACCAATTTGTATAATAATAAAATAAAAATAAATAATTAAAATATGTTCAAAAAGAGATAAGAGCTGACCAAATCATGAACTGACCAAAGCTTAGCATTTAATATTTAATTAAATGAAACTTAAAGCATAAAAAAATCATCAAAAGACGCTACACTTAAAAAATAAAATGCGGTCAAAACCTGGTCACAAGCTGTGCACTCCTGGCAACTGTTTGTTAAAGTTTCATCTTATATACTCTACGGTAAGGTATCTCTAATTTGCTCAGTAAAATGCTTTATTTTCATAAAATGCTGCAGCGCTAATTTCCAAATCAGGTAGTTCATCAAAAAAAATGTCAAAAATTCTATAAAAAGACTTTATAGTCTACAACATTTATAAATTGTAATGCTTTAATTACTCTTGCTTAATGTACTAAGGACTATATAAAAAGTCTAAAACCAAAAACGGGACCACCTCTCCGCGTAGTGCTATCGTTATTTTGAAATATGTTTCAGCCCATTTATCTCGAATTCTTCCACAATCGTAGACAAGAATTTCCAAGACAACACATTTTAAAAATTGAATTTAAAATTTTATTTGTACTGAAAGGTATAACCACAACTTCATATTTTGGGCGGTAGAGGCCGCCAAAATTACTACAACACAGTTTTTACTATTTTTAGCCACCCACTTGCTTTTTTTTGTTTTTGGGTCTATATCAAAAATTTTATATCTTAAAAAATACATAAAACTTTAATCATGTAAATATCTCTTGTAGTTCTCAAGTTAGAACGCTTTAAAGTCTTTCAGCGCCTTGACTTACAATATTTGTCATATATCAACATGTAAGCCTAATAAACAAAACAATACAACATTTTTAAAAATTCTTTCAAATTATAATACTATATAATAACATTAAATAAAGTTATGGGCATAAATATTATTTGTGCTCAAAAAAATAAATTTTCAAGTTAAAAACTGCAATTTGGGCTGAGAAGGCGTGTCTTATAAAAAGGTAGGGTATTCACCTGTTGTAAAACGCCGCGACTGTTTGTCATATAACAAATTTTTTTTTGTACTGTTGTTCTTTTAGTTTTTGCTTATAACTTTGTTAAGAAGTTTACAAGGTTTGTACTGTTTTTTATTTAGTTGAACTGAGCGTGTTTTGGGAAAAAAGAAAATGCATTGCTCTGCGAATGAACACAGCCACCATGAGGAAAGTAAAACTTTATGTAATACTAACTGAACGGCAAAGTAGCTGGAGACTCACTTTTCGGAGCCAAGTATCCGGCCCTACACTCACCTAGGTTACCCTGTTCACCCATTGGGATAACCACAGGAAGCACGTTATTGCCAGCATATGTGATTCGTTCCATTATAAAAGTAAAAAAAAAGTAACTAGAACAAAAGGTGAAAGTTCCAAGCAGTGCAGCAAGCAGTGCATGCAACTTTCTCTACAAAACTGGAACAAATCATTTTTTGCTCAGCTGTTGTAATAGTTTTGTGACAAGAAAACTTTGTCTGGCTTTCACTTTTAGATATTTTTTCTAATATCTACATATATGTGTGATATATATTAAATATTTTTCGGGAAACAGCTAGTTTTAGTATATCTGCCCCTACTTTGGAGTCCGCCAATATTCTCATTTGATAATTTATTTATAGTATGCAAAAAGCAGGTGGTGCAGTAAGAAAGTATTTAGGCCGTTTTTATTACATTATCCTTCAAATTTGGTCGTGAAAAACGACAAAAGTTGAAAGCATATTCGTATTTATGGAAATAGAGCGTCTTGAACGCATCTAAGTCGCGCGCGCTCAGGGACTTTCTTAAAACTTTAAACGTATTTTTCTCGGAACCATGTTTTTCATTAGAATTTCAAGCACAGGTCTTGATCTATTGTTTTGGATTCCCTTCATTTAAAGCATGTTTGAAAGCATATTTTTGTATGGCTTATACTAATTTACATAAAAAATTGTTAAATTGATATTTTTTAAGCAAGGCAATCACAAAAAAAGTGAAAAAATTTGTTACTCGAACGTCCACATTTCAGTTCATTTTCGTCAAATTTATTCTGATTTAGTATCAGAAAAGAATTAATTTCAATAAACAAAAATTATTTTTTATTATAAGGAGGCTGGAAAACTGAAATGCGGGAAAACAAGAGCCGCCAATTTGAATTTCGTCAAAATAAAAATATCCAATTAATGTACAATAAAAATCATATTTAACAATAAAAACAGGAAGTTTTTATGTCTGTCCATCATGCCAGAAATAATGCCTAAGCTTCTTCTTCATTTCGGTCAAATTTGAAAGAGCCTCACCTTAACACCATATAACATTGCACATGAATAACATTCCAATTATATGTTTTAAAATAAAATGTATTTAATTATATATAATCGTAATTATTATGAATAAATAAGGAATTTTGTTAGACAAAAATTTTACTTTAGATTTTTTGTGTTCGATAAAGTTTTTTTAATCAAATGCCGAGGAGATGTAAATCCGGAGATCCAATTATATATTTACCAGCTCTTCTTAATAATTGCGTCAAATCCTCAAAACCAATCTACATTGCCAACGATTTTAACTACTCAGGTATTCAAAATTTTAAGAATTTACATACCTGTAGTAGACCAATATTTGCAGATGCATTTTAATAAAAAATTTGCCACAAAAATTACGCCATACTTATAAAATGGTATAAGCTCATTTTTAAATAATGTCCTGACTGATTTTTCCTTGAAAATTATAATCTCCCAAACCGGCCAATTTTTTTAGCCATTGATTTGCATCAGCTTTAAAAATTATCGCTTTGCAATTTGCCCAGAGCATAACAGCTGTTTTTTGCAAACGATAACATTAGAATATCGATTGCTATCGAGTAATAAAGTTATGCATTAAACTAAAATCGAGCACTTTAATTTTTTTGTGCATTCATTCATTTTATTTATATCTAGAAACAAGTTGTATGCAATATTAACTTAACACCTTCAGCAACACTGTCTTTTTTGCTTATTGGCAGCTCCATAAAAGTAAGGACTGTGTTGGCCACTCTTGTTCTGTCAACCTAACTAGAAAGAAAAAGAAAAATGCGGTCTGTGTTGGCAAAGCTTTCTCTTTTATTAAAACGAAAAATTAATAAAAAGATGAAACGTTTTGTAAGTTTTCTAATTTATAAATTATATGGCAATTAAGTATAATAATATTTGCAGAAGAAAGGCGTTAAGTCTCCTTTGGAAGTAGTACTTCTAATACTAGACGCCTTTGAGAAGAAAAAGTTCTTGCGTTTTAACAAATTGGTGCATATTGCACATGAAAAAAAGAAATATGTACGTTTTATACTACTGAAATTATGCGTCTACCACAAAACGGGTGAACATCGCTACCGTTGGGAACTTAACAAGGAGTATAGCCTCCTGGTAAACCCGAAAAAATAGAAGGCCATAAGGAAGATACAGAAATTGGATGAGGCTGTGACATGTTATAAATTTCTACAAATATAATTGAACATAGTATATTAAATATACAAAAATCGAATAAAATGGATGTGCAGCCAACTCTGTAAATATATATACATAATTAAGTTCCTATAAGTCCTACATGGACTGCAGGGCCACTACAAATCTCATCCACTATTCGCGATTGCCAGACATTTGTTTAATTTGGTGCCATTTCATTCCTAGACATTTAAATTCCAGGTCAACTTGTCTGCGCCGTGTGTGAGCTGGTCTGCCTCTGCGTCTGTGACCTTGGAGATTCCACGCGATTGCAGTTCGAGTTAGGTCCGACTTAGACGTTCTCAGTGAGTGCTCCATCTATGCACATTGTTTGGTACGCGCTCGAAGTTCGTCATTTGTTGTAGTTCGTGGCCAGCAGATGCGGCGTATTTTGCGTAGGCATGAATTCATAATGGTTTGGAGGGGTTGTAAGAGGCGAGGGTTAGCATTCCATGTTTCGCATCAGTATAAAATAATCACCATTATATTTGAGTTAAAAGTTTTCAATTTCATTAGAGTCTAGAGCTGTTTTGATTTCCGTATAGACTGGAGGAATCATAGGCGTAGTTACTTCACAACACAGAGCGTAAAGTGTGTAAAAGTTGTGTTTTGTTGTGTTTATAGGCAATGTAATGCACTTTTGATTATACGTACTATGTATGTTGAGAATTTTTTATATTTTAGTATGGCATCAATAATTATAAGCCGTGGAATTTAGCTAAGAACAGACAAACAGGCCCATGATACGGCCATGTCTCTTGGCATGGGTGTTGACTAATGGTAGCTCAGGCGAGAGAACATTCGAAAAAATTAACACAAATCTAAGACGTACACTGGATACCTGCGGACTTCCAGTTTCCATAAATGGCTTCCCGCGGTACCCGCATTATGGCGCGTGTGACGTAGCTGGCTAAAATAAGGAAGGAACGAAGCTTCCGTCACAAAAAGCAGTCAGCTCGGTGAGAAAACCACCGGAGGGTGTCATTTCCATATTAGACTGCGTCGGTAAGAATAAGACGCAAACCCACCGTCTTCCCTAAATTGTGCCCAGCCCAACTTTAGATGTAATTAAAAATGTGCAAGTGCAAAAAAATGATAGAAGGAAAATTTGTATTAAACATCTTCATACATATGTATGGAAAAGCATGTGGAAAATAAATTCCTATGTCAAAGTGGTTGTTGGACTCATCAAACATCCAATTTGGCTGTTGTACAAAGTAATTTAATTCTAAGAAATCCTTTTTTTTAGGCATTTGGCATACGCTGCTGTAGATTATAATACAACGTTTGATTTGTTTTTGATTGCTGACGTCATGCAGTCGAATCTTTGCATGCGCCCAAGGCGTTCTCCACCAGTTTTAGTCTCTTCGACTAATAGGACATCAGTTTGCTGCACATGGCACTGTATGAGGCAATACTGAAAAACAATTTTAGCATGATTCACATAACCTCACATAATTTTTCACGTTTCCATACTTACATTGCACGCCGAAAAAAATGAATTTAGAAATTGTTCTGTAAATGGATATCTTTGATAATAGAGGGTACATCCTTTTCAGAAACTAACCAACGACTGGCTACTTCATAATTGTTGGCCATGGTTATATACATAGATGTCGGGAAAATGCGAGTTCACACTGTTGCTTATATGCGTGCATTTGTCTATATACTACATATGTATGTACATATGTATATGTAGAAAGAAAAAGAGGAAAAACACAAAATCTATGTTTTTAAGTCATTTTATTCGCCAGCAATATCTGATGTACATAGATATTTATTCTCATGTTTTACTGATTACATAAGAAGCGTGAGCCGCATTAGGGGCAGCATTGCAGTGCACATCTTGCAAAGCAGATGGCCACGATTTGCCATCACGGATTTGTAATAGTTGTTGTTAGTTCCTTTATCTCCTTGAAAGGCATACGGCCTCAGTGCCACATTTCCATCTCGTAATGTTGTTTGCGATTACTTTTAATTCGTGCAAATCGTGGATACCTGATGTACAAGTCTCGGCATGCAGCGTTCGTCACCATGAGGTTTTTAGACGTTCGCTTTTTCGTCTACCTTGCGCATTCCAATCTAGTGCTTGGCGACATATTTCCTTTAGAGCCTTACGAAGCGTATGGCGAATACATCGCCATTTACGTCTTTTTATTTAGTTTTCCATTGGTTTGATGTGACATTTCCGATAGAGTTTATTCATTAGTTATAAAATTTGTGCACCAAATTCTTAAAATTCGTCTCAAGCATCTATTCTGGAAGCTTTGTATTTTTTGTGCTATTGCTTTGGTTGTGAGCCATGTTTCACATCAATATAGAAGCACTTGGAAGATGTTTCTGAGTTTAGTGTGAGTTGATAACATTGACGAGCACCAGACTTTCCCTAGCTGAGCGTATGCGCGCAAGTATGTCTTTTTTGGCGCTATGCTCTCCGGATATCAGACACAGCGGGGAATAGGTAGCTGCAACTTCACAGTTGTAAAGGATTTCGTGTACATGCCAACCAGTATTACAGGCACAAAAATGACGGTAGCATGGAAATACGTCGACGGACTAATCTTGCTAATTGGTGTTACTTTGGGCTAAGAAGGGAATTCAAGAGTAAAGACCTCTCTTGACACACGAAGATAACCCTTTACAAGTCCGTCATTATACCGCGCTTCTCTAGGGCGCTGAAGCTTGGGCATTATCATCATCCAATAAGGCGATTTTAGTGGCTTTCTAGGAAAAATCCTCCGACGTATCTTTGACCGATAAATGTTGATGGTGACTTCAGTATTTGAATGAGCCACGAGCTGTATGCGGTCTACGGCGACAGTGATCTAGTTCGGCGCATACAACTGCAACGTCTGCACTGGTTGGGTCATGTTGCACGAATGGATTATAATGCTTTAGCCAGAATGGTCCTCGAGCGGAGTTTACTGGAAGGTCGACGACGACAAAGACGCCCGCCTCTGCGATGGGAAGATCAGGCAACGGAGGATCTTCGTAGCCTTGGGATTACCAATTGGCGCCAGCAAGCAAAGGACAGAATCCGCTGGCGTAGAATAATTACCGCGGTCAAGACCGGTAACCGGTTGTAATGGCCAAAATAAAAGTAGTAGATCATGTTACTTGTGGTGTTTATTTTAAGTGCTTTGGTTTTATTAGTATTTACCCTTAGTTCAACTACATCGGCATTATATCAGAGTGCCTCACTGATAGCAGGCAGACGTCATCAGCATAGGAAAGGTCTGCAAGGCGTTTATACGATTGCAACACATTGTCAACGACAATCAGCCACAGGAACGGCGAAAGCTAACAACCTTTACCAACGCCGGATTTGGTTTCGATTTAGTTGCAAAGGTAGGCAGAATCATTTGGAATGTTATCCAATTGATCATTTAATTTAGCCAACTGGAACATGCACAAACTACTTGCCGGCACTTTAGTGGCGTTCGAGTCAGTTTGGTCATGTCCAAAGCATTCCCAAAGGATTACATTTGTTGATATGTGCCTTTTGTTTAATTGCATCAAATAAGCGAGCAGAAACATCATATTTCGTTTTTAATACAATTTTTTTCGGTTTGCAGGTTACTTTTTCTGTTTTTGTATTTTTATGTACGCACATGTTTATCATTGTTATCGATTGAAGAACAAATACAAACCTGTTTTGCGCCAGCTTTATCAAAGCATGCATGCATTTGCATTTTCTTTATAGCATTATTTTTTATACAGAATTTCAACGACTGCAATTTACTCTACTAGGCGTTATTAGCAATAAAATAGATGCATCCATATCTTTCCTATTTCAACGCTATCGTCTAGATGTTGCATAAAAACTTATTTTTCGCCTAATAAAACTACGCTTTGCCAACAAAAAAAAAAAAAAGAGTTATTCATTTAGTATTCGGGAACCGCTTTTATTTGGAAACTGCTTACAGAACAACTCGGACTGTCATGCGTTCTTGAACATTCTGCTCGCATTCGGGGCAGCAGGCATAGATGTCCCGAGCCAAATCAATGCACTCCTGGCACAGAATGTGGCTAGAGGGTGTCGTCACTGGCTGATGCAAGCATGGCATAAGGTAATTGCAGTACATGCAACGCCTATATCCATAACTCGGTGGCGCATTCGCCAATGCAACTCCATTTGCAGTTGCCCAGTAGTCTTGGTTGGGCGCAGTTTCTAAAACATCATCGGAATCGAAAATTTCCACTGGCGTTAAATTATTTGGGCTTTTATGAAAAAAGCTCCATAAATAAGACCCGAAAAGGCGAATCCAGTCCATGCAACAAGTCATGTTAATATAGCTGCAAAAGATATGTTAGAAATTGATAAGCTATTTATTTTTTAAAGTTTTTTTTTATAATAATTTTTTACTTACTGCTGCGACTGCTTGCTGCTACACGAAAGATTTTCTTTAAAAGAACTCAGCTAATGTCTTGATGGCACAAGGTGCTTTAATTTAATTATCGTTTATCAGTATTGGTTTTTTATATAAATCGACTTTTCAGTTTATATCAAACTTTAAAAGAATCCTGCCTTAATGAATGTTTCATTCTCATTCGTTTCAATTTGTTTCATTGTTATTGAATGCTTTCCTCATTGCTATGCAAAATCTCCATTATATATGTATTTTTATATAGAGCTCTTTTATTTAACATATACACAATAATAGGTTTTAGTGAAAACTTGTTATTAGACTTATATATAATATATATATGCATATATAAATATATATTTTTTGTGTTATCCCAAATCTGTTTTGCGCGAAGTGCTTTTACGCGAATTTGATTTAACGCATTTCAAAAAAATAATTCCGCTCATTTTTTACTCGATTTTATTTGATTTAACGCAATTTTAAAAAATCTTGAATTATTTTTAGTAAAAAATAACATCTTAAGCTCAAAGCACTTTAAAGAAAAAACAACTGCTATTGATATTTGCATAGTTTGAAAACAGCTGATAACAGACAATTTTATTAGTTGTGGGAATATAAATATGTTTTTTTCTTGAATTATTACTCGTTTGGCTTTTAATTTAAAACCATTAATTGCCTTTAAATAATGAGGTATTTAAATTTCGTTAAATTTAAGATCTTTCTTTTTGTGAAATTAATATTCTTGATTGTATTTTATCGTTTTTCTTTGTTACTTTTTTAAAAAAAATTCCATAGAGGACAAGTTTATTTTATTTTTTTTTGATATGGTGGTTAAATTATATAGCTCCCATACGGGTGTTTTAGGGGTGTTAAATTAAGATGTATAATTCGTTTGTTTATAAAGATATCGTAACCAAATTCGGCTTTCGAAAGATTTTTATAGTCTCCAAGCACTGTACCAAATTTTATTAAAATCGGTTGACTATATCATATAGCTACCATAGAACCGCTCGGCCTAAATAACTTTTTATATACAAAATTCGCTGTATTTCGTTTGTTAATAAAGATATCGTTCAGAAGTTTTTAAAATACCCAAGCACTGTACCAAATTTTATCAAAATCATATAACTCCAATTGGCACGATCAGTCAAAAAACATTTCTGCTTCAAAATTCGTCTGTTTTTTGTTGTTTATGAAGGGATCGTAACCTGATTTGACAATCAAATTTCTTTTGGTGTTTTTAAGCAATATACAACATTTTATTGCTAGCTAGTGGTACAGGGTATCCCAAAGTCTAATTGGAAATTGCTTAATACGATTTTTTTTTTTTTTTGGGCATAAAGGAAAGGATCCCATATTATATTATTCCATAGGAGACAAGTTTATTTTATTTTTTTAATATCGGGGTTAAATTATATAGCTCCCATAGGGGTGTTTGAGACGACCTCGACAAAAAAAAGTTTTAGATGAATAATTCGTTTGTTTATAAAGATATCGTAACCAAATTTGGTATTCGAGAGTTTTTTATAGTTCCCAATCACTGTACCAAATTTGAGTCCGCCAATATTCTCATTTGATAATTTATTTATAGTATGCAAAAAGCAGGTGGTGCAGTAAGAAAGTATTTATGCCGTTTTTATTACATTATCCTTCAAATTTGGTCGTGAAAAACGACAAAAGTTGAACGCATATTCGTATTTATGGAAATAGAGCGTCTTGAACGCATCCAAGTCGCGCGCGCTGGGGACTTTTTAAAAACTTAAAACGCGTTTTTCTCGGAACCATGTTTTTCATTAGAATTTCAAGCACAGGTATTGATCTATTGTTTCGATTCCCTTCATTTAAAACATATTTTTGTATGGCTTATTCTAATTTACATAAAAAATTGTTAAATTGGTATTTTTTAAGCAAGGCAATCACAAAAAAAGTGAAAAAATTTGTTATTCGAACGTCCACATATCAGTTAATTTTTCTTCAAATTTATTCTGATTTAGTATCAGCCATAGAGAAATGAATTAATTTCAATAAAGAAAAATCATTTTTTATTATAAAACTTGGAAAACTGAAATTCGGTATAACAAGAGCCGCCAATTTGAATTTCGTCAAAATAAAAATGTCCAATTAATGTACAATAAAAATCGTATTTAACAATAAAAACAGGAAGTTTTTATGTCTGTTCATCATGCCAGAAATAATGCCCAAACTTCACCTTCTTTTCGGTCAAATTTGAAAGAGCCTCCCCTTAACACCATATAACATTGCACATGAACAACATTCCAATTATATGCTTTAAAAATAAAATGTATATTATTATATATAATCGTAATTATTATGGATAAAAACTTAACAAAATCAAAAAAAGTCACTTTTTTACGCACACAAATTTATCGCACAATTGTTACTAAATAAGGAATTTTGTTAGACACAAATTTTACTTTGGATTATTTGTGTTCGATAAAGTTTTGTTTAATCAAATGCCGAGGAGATGTAAATCCGGAGATCCAATTACATAGTAACCAGCTCTTCTTAATAATTGCGTAAAATCCTCAAAAACAATCTGCATTGCCAACGATTTTAACTACTCAGGTATTCAAAATTTTAAGAATTTACATACCTGTAGTAGACCAATATTTGCAGATGCATTTTAATAAAAAATTTGCCACAAAAATTACGCCATACTTATAAAATGGTATAAGCTCATTTTTAAATAATATTCTGACTGATTTTTCCTTGCCAATTATAATCTCCCAAACCGGCCAATTTTTTTAGCCATTGATTTGCATCAGCTTTAAAAATTATCGCTTTGCAATTTGCCCAGAGCATAACAGCTGTTTTTTGCAAACGATAACATTAGAATATCGATTGCTATCGAGTAATAAAGTTATGCATTAAACTAAAATCGAGCACTTTAATTTTGTTGTGCATTCATTCATTTTATTTATATCGAGAAACAAGTTGTATGCAATATTAACGTAACACCTTCAGCAACACTGTCTTTTTTGCTTATTGGCAGCTCCATAAAAGTAAGGACTGTGCTGGCGACTCTTGTTCTGTCAACCAAACGAGAAAGTAAAAAAAAAATGCGGTCTGTGTTGGCAAAGCTTTCTCTGTCATTAAAACGAAAAATTAATAAAAAGATGAAACGTTTTGTAAGTTTTCTAATTTATAAATTATATGGCAATTAAGTATAATAATATTTGCAGAATAAAAGCGTAAAATCTCCTTTGGAAGTAGTACTTCTAATACTAGACGCCTTCGAGGAGAAAAAGATGTGGCGTTTTAACGATCTAGTGCATATTGCACATGAAAAGGCGAAGTATGTACGCTTTATATTGCTGAAACTTTGTGTTTACCACCAAACGGGTGAACATCGCTACCGTTGGGAACTCAACAAGGAGTATAGCCTCCTGGTAAACAAGAAATAAAAGATGGCAAGATGCAGAAATTGGATGAGGCTGTGACATCTTGTAAATTTCTACAAAAATATTTGAACATAGTATATTAAATATACAAAAATCGAATAAAATGGATGTGCAGCCAACTCTGTAAATATATATACATAATTAAGTTCCTATAAGTCCTACATGGACAGCAGGGCCATTACAAATTTCCTCCACTGTTCGCGATTGCCAGACATTTGTTTAATTTGGTGCCATTTCATTCCTAGACATTTAAATTCCAGGTCAACTTGTCTGCGCCGTGTGTGAGCTGGCCTGCCTCTGCGTCTGTGGAGATTCCACGCGATTGCAGTTCGAGTTAGGTCCGACTTAGACGTTCTCAGTGAGTGCTCCATCTATGCACATTGTTTGGTACGCGCTAGAAGTTCGTCATTTGTTGTAGTTCGTGGCCAGCAGATGCGCAGTATTTTGCGTTGACATGGATTGATGACGGTTTGGAGGGGTTGTAAGAGGCGAGGTTTAGCATTCCATATTTCGCATCTGTATAAAATAATCACCATTATATTTGAGTTAAAAGTTTTCAATTTCATTAGAGTCTAGAGCTGTTTTGATTTCCATATAGACTGGAGGAATCATAGGCGTAGTTACTTCATAACACAGAGCATAAAGTGTGTAAAAGTTGTGTTTTGTTGTGTTTATAGGCAATGTAATGCACTTTTGATTATACGTACTAAGTATGTTGAGAATTTTTTATATATTAGTATGTCATCAATAATTAAAAGCCGTGGAATTTAGCTAAGAACAGACAAACAGGCCCATGATACGGCCATGTCTCTTGCCGTGGGTGTTGACTAATGGTAGCTCAGGCGAGAGAACATTCGAAAAAATTAACACAAATCTAAGACGTACTCTGGATACCTGCCGACTTCCAGTTTCCATAAATGGCGCGGGTGACCCACACCTTCCGGCTTTCTCGTGTCCATACATGAATTCAAATAAACAACCAGAGAACGTAGCTGGCTAAAATAAGGAAGGAACGAAGCTTCCGTCGCAAAAAGCAGTCAGCTCGGTGAGAAAACCAGCGGAGGGTGTCATTTCCATATTAGACTGCGTCGGTAAGAATAAGACGCAAACCCACCGTCTTCCCTAAATTGTGCCCAGCCCAACTTTAGATGTAATTAAAAATGTGCAAGTGCAAAAAAATGATAGAAGGAAAATTTGTATTAAACATTTTCATACATATGTATGGAAAAGCATGTGGAAAATAAATTCCTATGTCAAAGTGGTTGTTGGACTCATCAAACATCCAATTTGGTTGTTGTACAAAGTAATTTAATTCTAGGAAATACTTTTTTTTTGGCATTTGGCATACGCTACTGTAGATTATAATACAACGTTTGATTTGTTTTTGATTGCTGACGTCATGCAGTCGAATCTTTGTATGCGCCCAAGGCGTTCTCTACCAGTTTTAGTCTCTTCGACTAATAGGACATCAGTTTGCTGCACATGGCACTGTATGAGGCAATACTGAAAAACAATTTTAGCATGATATGACATAACCTCACATAATTTTTCACGTTTCCATACTTACATTGCACGCCGAAAAAAATGAATTTAGAAATTGTTCTGTAAATGGATATCTTTGATAATAGAGGGTACATCCTTTTCAGAAACTAACCAACGACTGGCTACTTCATAATTGTTGGCCATGGTTATATACATACATAGATGTCGGGAAAATGCGAGTTCACACTGTTGCTTATATGCGTGCATTTGTCTATATACTACATATGTATGTACATATGTATATGTAGAAAGAAAAAGAGGAAAAACACAAAATCTAATTTTTTGAAGTCATTTTATTCGCCAGCAATATCTGATGTACATAGATATTTATTCTCATGTTTTAATGATTACATAAAAAGCGCGAGCCGCATTAGGGGCAGCATTGCAGCGCACATGTTGCAAAGCAGGTGGCCACAATTTGCCATCACGGAGTTGTAATAGTTGTTGCTAGTTCCTTTATCCCCTTGAGAGGCATACGGCCTCAGTGACACATTTCCATCTCGTAATGTTGTTTGCGATTACTTTTAATTCGTGGAAATCGTGGATACCTGATGTACAAGTCTCGGCATGCAGCGTTCGTCACCATGAGGTTTTTAGACGTTCCGTTTTTCGTCTACCTTGCGCATTCCAATCTAGTGCTTGGCGACATATTTCCTTTAGAGCCTTACGAAGCGTATGGCGAATACATCGCCATTTATGTCGTTTTATTTAGTTTGCCATTGGTTTGATGTGACATTTTTTTTGTGCACCAAATTCTTAAAATTCGTCTCAAGCATCTATTCTGGAAGCTTTGTATTTTCTGTGTTATTGCTTTGGTTGTGAGCCATGTTTCACATCAATATAGAAGCACTTGGAAGATGTTTCTGAGTTTAGTGTGAGTTGATAACATTGACGAGCACCAGACTTTCCCTAGCTGAGCGTATGCGCGCAAGTATGTCTTTTTTGGCGCTATCCTCTCCGGATATAATACTACCGAGATCAGACACCACGGGGGATAGGTAGCTGCAACTTCGCAGTTGTAAAGGATTTCGTGTACATGCCAACCAGTATTACAGGCACAAAAATGAGGGTAGCATGGAAATACGTCGACGGATTTATCTTGCTAATTGGTGTTACTTTGGGCTAAGTAGGGAATTCCGTCATTATACCGCGCTTCTCTAGGGCGCTGAAGCTTGGGCTCATCCAATAAGGAGATTTTAGTGGCTTTCTAGGAAAAATCCTCCGACGTATCTTTGACCGATAAATGTTGATGGTGACTTCAGTATTTAAATGAGCCACGAGCTGTATGCGCTCTACGGCGACAGTGATCTAGTTCGGCGCATACAACTGCAACGTCTGCACTGGTTGGGTCATGTTGCACGAATGGATTATAATGCATTAGCCAGAAAGGTCCTCGAGCGGAGTTTACTGGAAGGTCGACGACGACAAAGGCGCCCGCCTCTGCGATGGGAAGATCAGGCAACGGAGGATTTTCGCAGCCTTGGGATTACCAATTGGCTTCAGCAAGCACAGGACAGAATCCGCTGGCGTAGGATAATTATCGCGGCCAAGACCGATAACCGGTTGTAATGGCCAAAATAATAGTATTAGATCATGTAACTTGTGGTGTTTATTTTAAGTGCTTTGGTTTTATTAGTATTTACCCTTAGTTCAACTACATCGGCATTATATCAGAGTGCCTCACTGATAGCAGGCAGACGTCATCAGCATAGGAAAGGTCTGCAAGGCGTTTATACGATTGCAACACATTGTCAATGACAATCAGCCACAGGAACGGCGAAAGCTAACAACCTTGACCAACGCCGGATTTGGTTTCGATTTAGTTGCAATAGTAGGCAGAATCATTTGGAATGTTATCCAATTGATCATTTAATTTAGCCAACTGGAACATGCACAAACTACTTGCCGGCACTTTTGTGGCGTTTGAGTCAGTTTGGTCATGTCCGAAGCATTCCAAAAGGTTTACATTTGTTGATATGTGCCTTTTGTTTAATTGCATCAAATAAGCGAGCAGAAACATCATATTTCGTTTTTAATAAAATTTTTTTCGGTTTGCAGGTTACTTTTTCTGTTTTTGTATTTTTATGTACGCACATGTTTATCATTGTTATCGATTGAAGAACAAATACAAACCTGTTTTGGGCCAGCTTTATAAAAGCATGCATGCATTTGCATTTTCTTTATAGCATGATTTTTTATACAGAATTTCAACGACTGCGATTTACTCTACCAGGCGTTATTAGCAATAAAACAGATGCATCCATATCTTTCCTATTTCCACGCTTTCGTCTAGATGTTGCATAAAAACTTATTTTTCGCCTAATAAAACTACGCTTTGCCAACAAAAAAAAAAAGTGCTATTCATTTAGTATTCGGGAACCGATTTTATTTGGAAACTGTTTACAGAACAACTCGGACTGTCATGCGTTCTTGAACATTCTGCTCGCATTCGGGGCAGCAGGCATAGATGTCCCGAGCCAAATCAATGCACTCCTGGCACAGAATGTGGCTAGAGGGTGTCGTCACTGGCTGATGCAAGCATGGCATAAGGTAATTGCAATACATGCAACGCCTATATACATAATTCGGTGGCGCATTCGCCAATGCAACTCCATTTGCAGTTGCCCAGTAGTCTTGGTTGGGCGCAGTTTCTAAAACATCATCGGAATCGAAAATTTCCACTGGCGTTAAATTATTTGGGCTTTTATGAAAAAAGCTCCATAAATAAGACCCGAAAAGGCGTATCCAGTCCATGAAACAAGTCATGTTAATATAGCTGCAAAAGATATGTTGATAAGCTATTTATTTTTTAAAGTTTTTTTTTATAATAATTTTTTACTTACTGCTGCGACTGCTTGCTGCTACACGAAAGATTTTCTTTAAAAGAACTCAGCTAATATCTTGATGGCACAAGGTGCTTTAATTTAATTATCGTTTATCAGTATTGATTTTTTATATAAATCGACTTTTCAGTTTATATCAAACTTTAAAAGAACCCTACCTTAATGAATGTTTCATTCTCATTCGTTTCAATTTGTTTCATTGTTATTGAATGCTTTCCTAATTGCTATGCAAAATCTCCATTATATATTTTTATATAGAGCTCTTTTATTTAACATATACACAATAATAGGTTTAAGTGAAAACTTGTTATTAGACTTATATATATACATATATGCATATATATTTTTTGTCTTATCCCAAAAATGTTTTGCGCGAAGTGCTTTTACGCGAATTTGACTTAACGCATTTCAAATAAATAATTCCGCTAATTTTTTACTCGATTTTATTTGATTTAACGCAATTTTAAAAATCTTCAATTATTTTTAGTAAAAAATAACATCTTAAACTCAAAGCACTTTAAAGAAAAAACAACTGCTTAGATATTTGCATAGTTTGAAAACAGCTGATAACAGACAATTTTATTAGTTGTGGGAATATAAATATGTTTTTTTCTTGAATTATTACTCGTTTGGCTTTTAATTTAAAACCATTAATTGCCTTTAAATAATGAGGTATTTAAATTTCGTTAAATTTAAGATCTTTCTTTTTGTGAAAATTATATTCTTGATTGTATTTTATCGTTTTTCCTTGTTACCTATTTAAACAAAATTCCATAGAGGACAAGTTTATTTAATTTTTTTTGATATGGTGGTCAAATTATATAGCTCCCATAGGGGTGTTTTAGGGGTGTTAAATTAAGATATATAATTCGTTTGTTTATAAAGATATCGTAACCAAATTCGGCTTTCGAAAGATTTTTATAGTTTCCAAGCACTGTACCAAATTTTATTAAAATCGGTTGACTATATCATATAGCTACCATAGAACCGCTCGGCCTAAATAACTTTTTATATACAAAATTCGCTGTATTTCGTTTGTTAATAAAGATATCGTTCAGAAGTTTTTAAAATACCCAAGCACTGTACCAAATTTTATCAAAATCATATTACTCCAATTGGCAAGATCAGTCAAAAAACATTTCTGCTTCAAAATTCGTCTGTTTTTTGTTGTTTATGAAGGGATCGTAACCTGATTTGACAATCAAATTTCTTTTGGTGTTTTTAAGCAATATACAACATTTTATTGCTAGCTAGTGGTACAGGGTATCCCAAAGTCTAATTGGAAATTGCTTAATACGATTTTTTTTTTTTTTTTGGCATAAAGGAAAGGATCCCATATTATTCCATAGGAGACAAGTTTATTTTATTTTTTTAATATCGGGGTTAAATTATATAGCTCCCATAGGGGGGTTTGAGACGACCTCGACAAAAAAAAGTTTTAGATGAATAATTCGTTTGTTTATAAAGATATCGTAACCAAATTTGGCATTCGAGAGTTTTTTATAGTTCCCAATCACTGTACCAAATTTGAGTCCGCCAATATTCTCATTTGATAATTTATTTATAGTATGCAAAAAGCAGGTGGTGCAGTAAGAAAGTATTTAGGCCGTTTTTATTACATTATCCTTCAAATTTGGTCGTGAAAAACGACAAAAGTTGAACGCATATTTGTATTTATGGAAATAGAGCGTCTTGAACGCATCTAAGTCGCGCGCGCTCAGGGACTTTCTAAAAACTTTAAACGCATTTTTCTCGGTACCATGTTTTTTATTAGAATTTCAAGCACAGGTCTTGATCTATTGTTTCGATTTCCTTCATTTAATGCATGTTTGAAAGGATATTTTTGTATGGCTTATTCTAACAATTTACATAAAAAATTGTTAAATTTGTATTTTTTAAGCAAGGCAATCACAAAAAAAGTGAAAAAATTTGTTATTCGTACGTCCACATGTCAGTTAATTTTTCGTCAAATTTATTCTGATTTAGTATCAGCCATAGAGAAATAAATTAATTTCAATAAACAAAGATCATTTTTCATTATAAGGAGGCTGGAAAACTGAAATTCGGAAAAACAAGAGCCGCCAATTTGAATTTCGTTAAAATAAAAATGTCCAATTAATGTACAATAAAAATTGTATTTAACAATAAAAACAGGAAGTTTTTATGTCTGTTCATCATGCCAGAAATAAAGCCCAAGCTTCTCCTTCATTTCGGTCAAATTTGAAGGAGCCTCCCCTTAACACCATATAACATTGCACATGAATAACATTCCAATTATATGTTTCTAAATAAAATGTATATTATTATATATAATCGTAATTATTATGGATAAAAACTTAACAAAATCAAAAAAAGTCACTTTTTTACGCAAACAAATTTATCGCACAATTGTTACTAAATAAGGAATTTTGTTAGAAAAAAATTTTACTTTAGATTTTTTTGTATTCGATAAAGTTTTTTTATTCAAATTTTTTTTAATCCTATTATATATTAACCAGCTCTTCTTAATAATTGCGTAAAATCCACAAAAACAATCTGCATTGCCAACGATTTTAACTACTCAGGTATTCAAAATTTTAAGACTTTCCATTCCTGAAGTAGACCAATATTTGCAGATGCATTTTAATAAAAAATTTGCCACAAAAATTACGCCATACTTATAAAATGGTATAACCTCATTTTTAAATAATATCCTGACTGATTTTTCCATGAAAATTATAATATCCCAAGCCGGTCAATTTTTTTTAGCCATTGATTTGCATTAGCTTTAAAAATTATCGCTTTGCAATATGCCCAAAGCATAACAGCTGTTTTTTTGCAAACGATAACATTAGAATATCGATTGCTATCGAGCTATAAAGTTATGCATTAAACTAAAATCGAGCAAAAACTGCACTTTAATTTTGTTGTGCATTTATTCATTTTATTTATATCGAGAAACAAGTTGTATGCAATATTAACTTAACACCTTCCGCAACACTGTCTTTTTTGCTTATTGGCAACTCCATAAAAGTAAGGACTGTGCTGGCGACTCTTGTTCTGTCAACCAAACGAGAAAGTAAAAAAAAAATGCGGTCTGTGTTGGCAAAGCTTTCTCTGTCATTAAAACGAAGAATTAATAAAAAGATGAAACGTTTTGTAAGTTTTCTTATTTATAAATTATATGGCAATTAAGTATAATAATATTTGCAGAAGAAAGGCGTTAAGTCTCCTTTGGAAGTAGTACTTCTAATACTAGACGCCTTTGAGAAGAAAAAGATGTGGCGTTTTAACGAATTGGTGCATATTGCACATGAAAAAAAGAAGTATATACGATTCATCCTACTGAAATTATGTGTTTACCACAAAACGGGTGAACATCGCTACCGTTGGGAACTCAACAAGGAGTATAGCCTCCTGGTAAACCCGAAAAAATAGAAGGCCATAAGGAAGATACAGAAATTGGATGAGGCTGTGACATGTTATAAATTTCTACAAATATAATTGAACATAGTATATTAAATATACAAAAATCGAATAAAATGGATGTGCAGCCAACTCTGTAAATATATATACATAATTAAGTTCCTAAAGGTCCTACATGGACTGCAGGGCCATTACAAATCTCCTCCACTGTTCGCGATTGCCAGACATTTGTTTAATTTGGTGGCATTTCATTCCTAGACATTTAAATTCCAGGTCAACTTGTCTGCGCCGTGTGTGAGCTGGCCTGCCTCTGCGTCTGTGACCTTGGAGATTCCACGCGATTGCAGTTCGAGTTAGGTCCGACTTAGACGTTCTCAGTGAGTGCTCCATCTATGCACATTGTTTGGTACGCGCTCGAAGTTCGTCATTTGTTGTAGTTCGTGGCCAGCAGATGCGGCGTATTTTGCGTAGGCATGAATTCATAATGGCTTGGAGGGGTTGTAAGAGGCGAGGGTTAGCATTCCATGTTTCGCATCAGTATAAAATAATCACCATTATATTTGAGTTAAAAGTTTTCAATTTCATTAGAGTCTAGAGCTGTTTTGATTTCCGTATAGACTGGAGGAATCATAGGCGTAGTTACTTCACAACACAGAGCGTAAAGTGTGTAAAAGTTGTGTTTTGTTGTGTTTATAGGCAATGTAATGCACTTTTGATTATACGTACTATGTATGTTGAGAATTTTTTATATTTTAGTATGGCATCAATAATTATAAGCCGTGGAATTTAGCTAAGAACAGACAAACAGGCCCATGATACGGCCATGTCTCTTGGCATGGGTGTTGACTAATGGTAGCTCAGGCGAGAGAACATTCGAAAAAATTAACACAATTCTAAGACGTACTCTGGATACCTGCCGACTTCCAGTTTCCATAAATGGCGCGGGTGACCCACTCCTTCCGGTCTAATTCGTGTCCATACATGAATTCAAATAAACAACCAGAAAACGTAGCTGGCTAAAATAAGGAAGGAATGAAGCTTCCGTCACAAAAAGCAGTCAGCTCGGTGAGAAAACCACCGGAGGGTGTCATTACCATATTAGACTGTGTCGGTAAAAATAAGACGCAAACCCAAAATTGTGCTCAGCCCAACTTTAGATGTAATTAAAAATGTTCAAGTGCAAAAAAATGATTGAAGGAAAATTTGTATTAAACATCTTCATACATATGTATGGAAAAGCATGTGGAAAATAAATTCCTATGTCAAAGTGGGTTGTTGGACTCATCAAACATCCAATTTGGTTGTTGCACAAAGTAATTTACATAACTCTAGGAAATACTTTTTTTTTGGCATTTGGCATACACTGCTGTAGATTATAATACAACGTTTGATTTGTTTTTTATTGCTGACGTCATGCAGTCGAATCTTTGTATGCGCCCAAGGCGTTCTCTACCAGTTTTAGTCTCTTCGACTAATAGGACATCAGTTTGCTGCACATGGCACTGTATGAGGAAATACGGCAAAACAATTTTAGCATGATTCACATAACCTCGCATAATTTTTCACGTTTCCATACTTACATTGCATGCCGAAAAAAAGGAATTTAAAAGTTGTACTGTATATGGAAATCTCTGATAATAGAGGGTACATCCTTTTCAGAAACCAACTAACGACTGGCTACTTCATAATTGTTGGCCATGGTTATATACATAGATGTCGGGAAAATGCGAGTTCACACTGTTGCTTATATGCGTGCATTTGTCTATATACTACATATGTATGTACATATGTATATGTAGAAAGAAAAAGAGGAAAAACACAAAATCTATGTTTTTAAGTCATTTTATTCGCCAGCAATATCTGATGTACATACATATTTATTCTCATGTTTTACTGATTACATAAGAAGCGCGAGCCGCATTAGGGGCAGCATTGCAGCGCACATCTTGCAAAGCAGGTGGCTACAATTTGCCATCACGGAGTTGTAATAGTTGTTGCTAGTTCCTTTATCTCCTTGAGAGGCATACGGCCTCAGTGACACATTTCCATCTCGTAATGTTGTTTGCGATTACTTTTAATTCGTGGAAATCGTGGATACCTGATGTACAAGTCTCGGCATGCAGCGTTCGTCACCATGAGGTTTTTAGACGTTCCGTTTTTCGTCTACCTTGCGCATTCCAATCTAGTGCTTGGCGACATATTTCCTTTAGAGCCTTACGAAGCGTATGGCGAATACATCGCCATTTATGTCGATTTATTTAGTTTGCCATTGGTTTGATGTGACATTTCCGATAGAGTTTATTCATTAGTTATAAAATTTGTGCACCAAATTCTTAAAATTCGTCTCAAGCATCTATTCTGGAAGCTTTGTGTTTTCTGTGTTATTGCTTTGGTTGTGAGCCATGTTTCACATCAATATAGAAGCACTTGGAAGATGTTTCTGAGTTTAGTGTGAGTTGATAACATTGACGAGCACCAGACTTTCCCTAGCTGAGCGTATGCGCGCAAGTATGTCTTTTTTGGCGCTATCCTCTCCGGATATAATACTACCGAGATCAGACACCACGGGGGATAGGTAGCTGCAACTTCGCAGTTGTAAAGGATTTCGTGTACATGCCAACCAGTATTACAGGCACAAAAATGACGGTAGCTTGGAAATACGTCGACGGACTAATCTTGCTAATTGGTGTTACTTTGGGCTAAGTAGGGAATTCAAGAGTAAAGACCTCTCTTGACACACGAAGATAACCCTTTACAAGTCCGTCATTATACCGCGCTTCTCTAGCGCGCTGAAGCTTGGGCATTTTCATCATCCAATAAGGCGATTTTAGTGGCTTTCTAGGAAAAATCCTCCGACGTATCTTTGACCGATAAATGTTGATGGTGACTTCAGTATTTGAATGAGCCACGAGCTGTATGCGCTCTACGGCGACAGTGATCTAGTTCGGCGCATACAACTGCAACGTCTGCACTGGTTGTGTTATGTTGCACGAATGGATTACAATGCTTTAGCCAGAAAGATCCTCGTGCGGAGTTTACTGGAAGGTCGACGACTACAAAGTCGCCCGCCTCTGCGATGGGAAGATCAGGCAACGGAGGATTTTCGCAGCCTTGGGACTACCAATTGGCGTCAGCAAGCACAGGACGGAATCCGCTGGCGTAGGATAATTATCGCGGCCAAGACCGATAACCGGTTGTAATGGCCAAAATAATAGTAGTCGATCATGTTACTTGTGGTGTTTATTTTAAGTGCTTTGGTTTTATTACTATTTATCCTTAGTTCAACTACATCGGCATTATATCAGAGTGCCTCACTGATAGCAGGTAGACGTCATCAGCATAGGAAAGGTCTGCAAGGCGTTTGTACGATTGCAACACATTGTCAATGACAATCAGCCACAGGAACGGCGAAAGCTAACAACCTTGACCAACGCCGAATTTGGTTTCGATTTAGTTGCAATAGTAGGCAGAATCATTTGGAATGTTATCCAATTGATCATTTAATTTAGCCAACTGGAACATGCACAAACTACTTGCCGGCACTTTAGTGGCGTTCGAGTCAGTTTGGTCATGTCCAAAGCATTCCAAAAGGTTTAAATCTGTTGATATGTGCCTTTTGTTTAATTGCAGCAAATAAGCGAGCAGAAACATCATATTTCGTTTTTAATACAATTTTTTTCGGTTTGCAGGTTACTTTTTCTGTTTTTGTATTTTTATGTACGCACATGTTTATCATTGTTATCGATTGAAGAACAAATACAAACCTGTTTGCGCCAGCTTTATAAAAGCATGCATGCATTTGCATTTTCTTTATAGCATGATTTTTTATACAGAGCTTCAACGACTCCGATTTACTCTACCAGGCGTTATTAGCAATAAAATAGATGCATCCATATCTTTCCTATTTCCACGCTTTCGTCTAGATGTTGCATAAAAACTTATTTTTCGCCTAATAAAACTACGCTTTGCCAACAAAAATAAAAAGTGTTATTCATTTTGTATTCTGGAACCGATTTTATTTGGAAACTGCTTAGAGAACAACTCGGACTGTCATGCGTTCTTGAACATTCTGCTCGCATTCGGGGCAGCAGGCATAGATGTCCCGAGCCAAATCAATGCACTCCTGGCACAGAATGTGGCTAGAGGGTGTCGTCACTGGCTGATGCAAGCAAGGCATAAGGTAATTGCAATACATGCAACGCCTATATCCATAACTCGGTGGCGCATTCGCCAATGCAACTCCATTTGCAGTTGCCCAGTAGTCTTGGTTGGGCGCAGTTTCTAAAACATCATCGGAATCGAAAATTTCCACTGGCGTTAAATTATTTGGGCTTTTATGAAAAAAGCTCCATAAATAAGACCCGAAAAGGCGAATCCAGTCCATGAAACAAGTCATGTTAATATAGCTGCAAAAGATATGTTGATAAGCTATTTATTTTTTAAAGTTTTTTTTTATAATAATTTTTTACTTACTGCTGCGACTGCTTGCTGCTACACGAAAGATTTTCTTTAAAAGAACTCAGCTAATGTCTTGATGGCACAAGGTGCTTTAATTAAATTATCGTTTATCAGTATTGATTTTTTATATAAATCGACTTTTCGGTTTATATCAAACTTTAAAAGAACACTGCCTTAATGAATGTTTCATTCTTATTCGTTTCCACTTGTTTCATTGTTATTGAATGCTTTCCTAATTGCAAAATCTCCACTATATATTTTTATATAGAGCTCTTTTATTTAACATAAACACAATAATAGGTTTTAGTGAAAACTTGTTATTAGACTTATATATACTATATATATGCATATATAAATATATATTTTTTGTGTTATCCCAAATCTGTTTTGCGCGAAGTGCTTTTACGCGAATTTGAGTTAACGCATTTCAAAAAAATAATTCCGCTAATTTTTTACTCGCTTTTATTTGATTTAACGCAATTTTAAAAAATCTTCAATTATTTTTAGTAAAAAATAACATCTTAAACTCAAAAGCACTTTAAAGAAAAAACAACTGCTTAGATATTTGCATAGTTTGAAAACAGCTGATAACAGACAATTTTATTAGTTGTGGGAATGTAAATATGTTTTTTCTTGAACTATTACTCGTTTGGCTTTTAATTTAAAACCATTAATTGCCTTTAAATAATGAGGTATTTAAATTTCGCTAAATTTAAGATCTTTCTTTTTGTGAAATTAACATTCTTGATTGTATTTTAACGTTTTTCCTTGTTACCTATTTAAACAAAATTCCATAGAGAACAAAATAACTTTTTTAAAGAAAAATTCCTTATATTTCGTTTTATAACAAAGATATCGTAACCAGATTTGGCGCTTGGAAATTTTTTTAGAGCACTTAAGCAAAATGCCAAATTTGAACAAATTCGGTTGACTATATCATATAGCTCCCATAGGTCCGATCTTCCAAAAAATCGATTTTTTAACTAAATTTGTTGTGTTTCGTTTGTTTGTTAAGATATTGGGACCAAATTTGACATTCGTTAGTTTTTATAGTTCCTAAGCACTGTACTGAATTTAATCCAAATCTGTTGACTAGACCATATAGCTCCCATAGGACCAATCGGTCCAAAAACACGTTTTTTATACAAAATTCGATGTGTTTCGTTTGTTTGTAAAGATATTTGAACTTAATTCGGCATTCCGATCTTTTTTAAGATATTTAAGAACTATGTCAAATTTTATTGAAATCGGTTGACTATATCATATAGCTCCCATAAGAACGATTGGTCAAAAAAAATTTTTTGCTTAAAAATTCTTCTGTTTTTGGTTTTTTGTGAAGAAATAGGACTTTATTGCAAAGTAGTGGTACAGGGTATCCCAAAGTCGTCCGCGCCCGACTTTACGTACGCCATTTTTATATTTATTGTATAAAGATATAGAAGCCGATCTCAGAAAAATAGGAGTCAAACACTGGAGAAATGTCGTTCTAGAAAGGGCCAAATGGAGAGAGATTGCTGGGGAAGCTACGATCACCAAAGACTGTAAAGCAGAGAAGTAATAGAAAAAAATTAATTTATTTCTAGTACATATTAATTAGTTCATGAACTCTTTTCTAAGCAAAATATCTGTTAAAGTGATTTTAGCAAAAACTAAAAATTTGGGGTTCCTGTAAAACGCAACTTTCAATGATCTTTCATACGGTTCAGCAATCTTCGGACCATTTATAGCCCAATAATATTTCTTGCTACTCATACCAAGTATCAAAATCTACTTGATACCTAGCAAGGCCTGTAAAGACATCATTTAAAATTTAATTTCGCTGTAGTGATAATATTTTATATTATGCAAAACATTTGCGCATATTTTTGAAAGTTTATCTTGATTTTTTTTTTTTGTGTAATGAAAAGCTTTATTTATTTTCAAGTTTAAAAGTTAATTTTATGAGAGTTTTGCCTTTATGTGTCTGCACGAAATTGCCAAATTGCTTGTTATTGACATATTGTTCGTTACCCATTAACCCTAGACTGGCAGCACTCCTTGCCAGCGACGTTGCCAAAGTTATCAATCCCAATTATAAAACCAAAAATAATTTGAAAACTTTGCAGTACTTTTGCAAGAGACTCATACTTATGACTTCATAAGTTCATTTCTGTTACCTGTGACTTGTCAAGTATTTGACTTTATCTCTGCACGTTCAGTTCAGTGCCAGATTGAGTTTTCCCTCAACTTTTCTCATAGCTTTCCTTTTTGCTTTGCAATGTGATTTTCATTTTAGCTGTGAGTGCAGTTGTGTGTATCTGAATATCTGTATCTGCATCTGTATCTGTGTGCATGCTCAGGCATGTGTGACGTTTTGCATAGACGTCACTTTGGGTACACTTAACCTTACAAAACCAAAGCAATCTGCAGCTAAACTTTGCAATCCCATGATGAGGATATTTGCTCCAATTTAAGTAGCACAATTTAAAAATCGAAGCTGGCACAGTTGGTTATACTAGTTGGTCAAAACGCTATCACTGGAAAGGGCTTACTTCAAATTGTTACCAGAAAATCTTTAATAAAAGTTCATGTACTGAGATACTTAGATTATAGATGCATTGCTTCAATTACATTTGAATCGGTCATTTCAAACCTCATAGGTCACATTTTTTTGCAACATGCTTTTTTTGCTGAAAATGGTACCTTAAAGGGAGATAGATTCTGGGTAAAAACTACATAAGTCAATACAATCCTTCCTCTTCAAATAATACCGTGAAAAAGACGTTCATTGCAAAAACAACATTAGTCAGTGACTTATAAGGTTTTTGCATGACGTTTGATGTTTAAAATTGAATCGGTCATTTCAAAAACCTCATAAGTCACTAAATTAGAATTTTTCAGGAATCAATAAAAACTATTTCATACACAAACAAATGAGTTTTAACGGACTCTTTTATGCTTAATTTAGTATTTGAGTGATAAAAAATTTAAATTGTGAATAACCTTAACAGTTTATTAATTGTTTTGATTAAAATTTATACCATAAATCCTATTTCTTGCTTAAACAACATAAGTCAAAAATAGTTTTTCGGGTTTTTTTTCATTATTTTCATTAATAAACTGTTATGGTTATTCACAATTAAAATTTTTTATCACTCAAATACTAAATTAAGCATAAAAAAGTCCGTTAAAACTCATTTGTTTGTGTATGAAACAGTTTTTATTGATTCCTGAAAAATTCTTTTTTTTCGAATATTTATTAATGGAAATGAACCCTTGATTTAATGGGTTATAATCCAATATTTATGAAAAGTAAATCACTATACACTTAAAGAAACCTTTTGTGTGGTATCATTTAGATTACTCTATATATGTACAATATTTAAAAAATCAAGTAGACTCTATGACATGACACGCCTTCTGAGGTCGTTTGGATGAAGGCGTTTTAGGCGTCTTCTTGGTCTATGACCGGCCAGGGCACATGCAAGCGAGTTCGGATGGTTCCTAATTCGATCAGCGTAACGGTCGCTAAGTTTATTCAATATATCACCCACATAGGGAATGCCTCGATCCTTGTGAAGGTTTCTATTTCGGATATACCACGGGGCATCTGCAATTTTGCGCAAAGTTTTGTTTTGTAAAATTTGGATTTTTTTAATATTTGACTTTGCAGCTGTTCCCCAGATTTGAATGCCATAAGACCAAGTAGGCATAATTAAATTCTTATATAGAATTCTTTTATTATCCAAAAATAGCTAGCTATTTCTACCAAGTAGCCACTCCATTTTGCCAAGTTTGGTTCTACATCTTGCTGTTGTTATTTAAATGTGGTCCCTCCAACACAATTTTTTGTCGAGGTGAATTCCGAGATACGGGTGTGATGTTTTCATTGGAATTATCTCTCCATTTAAAGTAAGCGCAGGACTTGGGTCTTTCCTTAACGAGAATAAAACGCTGGATGATTTGTCACCATTAAGCTGGATACGCCCAAGTTGCTATAATGTCCAGTTGGTTCTGTAAGGTATCAGCAGCCATTTGAACGCTGGAGGAAGACGAAAGAATGGCAGTGTCGTCAGCATACGTTGCCGTTATAAGCTTAGAACTGCCCGTCGAGCTCGGCATGTCCATAATAAAAATGGTGAATAAAATGGAGATAGAACGCTACCTTGCGGCACTCCAGTTTTAATGGTCCGTCGTTCCGAGAGTTCAGCTTTCACCATAACTTTGAAAGATCGATTGTCAAGAAATGATTTTATGATTTCAAAATGAGGAGCAGGAAGGGCAGATTTAAGTTTTTGTAGTAACCCTTCGTGCCACACTCTGTCAAAAGCCTGCTTGACATCCAAAAATGCTGCCATGCAGTAGCGACGATTCTCGAAGGAGTCTAAGATGTGTTGCACCACTCTATGAGTTTGCTCAGGCGTGCCATGTTTTGGACGAAAACCGAATTGATGCGCTGGAACTTGGGACGTCACGCTGGAAAATGATAAAACTCTGCTCAAAAAGATTCTTTCAAAAATTTTCGCGAATACTGGTAGCAAACTAATTGGGCGATAAGATGCAATGGAGATGGGAGGCTAGCAGGGCTTTAGAATCATAACAATTTGAGCACATTTCCACTCCTTTGGGAAATATGCCAGACGCATAATTGCATTGAATATCTTGACTAAGAAGAAGAGCCTTAGCTACTCTGGCGTCAATTTTATCAAGACATGGAGCTTTTTTGGGGTTGAGTGCTTTTATTTGATCTACAATTTCGTTAGATCGCACTGGGCGTACTGGCAAGTCCAGTTGAAGCGGTGTAGATAATGCCTCCAAAGTTTCCTCGACCTCAGCAACTGAGTTCAGATTGAAGGGAGTAAAACGATCCTCCAGGTGATGTGCAAAAGCTTCAGCACGGGCTCGGTCAGAACGACACCAGAGCCCATTGGCGGTTTGAATAGGAGCGCTTTTAATGGCTGGTTTTTTTAAGTACCGTGTCAGACGCCATAGGCTGCGGCTTCCATCATCATTTGGACTTACATTAGTAAGAATTTATCCTTCGTTGATTTAAGTTATTTAAAGCTTCTTTTAGTCTGTTAGCAACATTACGATAGAGAGCCTTGTCAGCTGGATCATGCGTTCGAAGATAATTTTGTTTGAGGTTTTTGAAATGATCGATTCATTTATTTGAATTTTGTATTTTTATACCCTGTACCGTATGGTACCAAGGGTATATTAAGTTTGTGCAAGCCGAAAATGTATGTAACATAAAGAAGGAGACGTCGGAGACACCCCAAAGTTACCTAAAATATGATCAGGGTGAATAGAGAAGTCGATATACCCATGTCCGTCTGTCTGTCCGTCCGTCTGTCCGTCTGTCCGTCCGTCCGTCCGTGTGAACGCCTAGATCTCAGAGATGGTAAGAGCTAGAGTTACCAAACTTTCACATTAGATCCCATATTATTCCATAGGAGGCAAGTTTATTTTATTTTTTTGATATCGGGGATAAATTATATAGCTCCCATGGGGGTGTTTGAGACGACCTCGACAAAAAAAGAGCGTTTTAGATGAATAATTCGATTGTTTATGAAGATATCGTATTTGAAAGTTTTTTATAGTTCCCAATCACTGTACCAAATTTGATCGACATCGGTTGACTATATCATATAGCTCCCATAGGACCGATCGGCCAAAATAACTTTTTTAAAGAAAAATTCGCTATATTTCGTTTTTTAATAAAGATATCCTAACCAGATTTGGCGTTTGGAAATTTTTTAGACCACTTAAGCAATGTGCCAAATTTGAACAAAATCGGTTGACTCTATCATATAGCTCCCATAGGTCCGATCTTCCAAAAAATCGATTTTTTAACAAAATTCGTTGTGTTTCGTTTGTTTGTTAAGATATTGGGACCAAATTTGACATTCGTTAGTATTTTAAGTTCCTAAGCACTGTACCAAATTTAATCTAAATCGGTTGACTATATCACGTAGCTCCAGAGGACCTGTCGGTCCAAAAAAACTTTTTTATACAAAATCCGATGTGTTTCATTTGTTTGTAAAGATTTTGAAACTTAATTCAGCATTCAGATTTTTTTAAGGTATTTAATCACTGTGTCAAATTTTATTGAAATCGGTTGACTATAGCATATAGCTCCTATAGGAACGATTGGTAAAAAAAAAAGTTTTTGCTAAAAAATTCTTCTGTTTTTGGTTTTTTGTGAAGGAACCGGATTTTATTGCAAGCTAGTGGTACAGGATATCCCAAAGTAGTCGGCGCCCGAATTTCCGTACGCCATTTTTTAATTTCAAATTATTGCTTTTGTACTCGTAAAGCAAATAACTCTCTATGCACATATAATTATTTTCTATTAAAAGTAAAAGGATTCAACCAAACGGTACGTAAATTAGCAAAAACAAGGAAGGTTTTTTGGTGTAAAGCGGACCCAAAAGGTGTCTCCAAAAATCTGCGTACTCAAAATTAACGTTCCACTCATAAAAAATATATGCACATATAATTATTTCTATGGCTATACTACATAAACTTAATGTTGACTAAAGTTCAGTAATGCGAAAAGAATAATATTAGGTACTTATTTCTTTGAAAGAAGAACAAATAATAGATTTGTAGTATTTGGAGTTTTTTTTATGCTGAAATAGTTTTGGTATATTTTTTTAAAGATTTCTGTTTATATATTCAAAGGTAATCTTTTAGCCATTTTGCAAGCAAAGAGCCTTGAAAATATATAAAATTTAAAATATATACATTTTTAAAATACCTTTCCATAAGCCATTATATAAAACTGGCTCAGAAGCTTAAAAGTTGGCAGAGGTATTAATAGGTGCAGATAAAAAAAACGTCAACATTTTAATTTTAATAAATAACTGGCAAGAGAAGATAAATATTGTTGACAGCAATAACCGCTTGGCAGCTTGTTGACGCCAATGTAAGTTGGTAAAGGAACTGAAGAAGAGGATGTGCCAAGAAGGCTCAAGTGCAAGTGTTAACAATGACGTTGATAAGCCACAAAAAAAAAAGTGTCATGAAAAAAATGCGACTGCCATGGGAGAAAATCTGAGCAAAAGTTAGCAAAACAGTTCCATAAAAACTATATACAATATACATATGCTTCAAATAGTAGGTTTTTATATACGTTATTATATAGTAGGTATGTAAAGATGTATAAAAGTGTTGACAGTCAGCACTTTGTTGCGCTTGGCATGAATAAGTTTCGGCAGGAGGTAGATGCGAATTTATAAAATTCCCATTGATGCCGCAAATGTCATTTATCAACTTGCCACAGGAAGAATACATACAAAAACAGAAGTTGCAAGGGCCGCTTTATTTTTATTAGATAGTTAAGTGCTTTGAAGCTGCTACAGTTTACTCGCTATTAATAATGTTTTGTGCAGGGTGACCAGCTGACAATGTTAGTTTAATCAATTGGTTGAAAAGCTTTTAAAGTTACCATTGCAATAAGACAACGACCAGTTTGAGATTGTCGTGGCGGAGTCGAGTCGAGAATATCTATCTGTATAGCTCGGGAATTTTATATTTTAGGTACAATATTCATGCAAGTTAAGCTGAAATAAATTATTACAAAATTCTTTATTCTATTTCTGCCAATTTCAAGCTGGATGGTTAATGGTAAAAATATATAAGAAAAGGCTTGTCAGTTGACACGGCTTCTAAGTTGGTTGATTTTGATGTTCCAAATACCAAAATTCTACCTCTCTTCGATGACAAATACGCCGTAAACAATTTGTATTTGTGTGAGAAAATATAAAAGTTAGTTTTAAAAAAATCTGAAAATAAAAAAGTATTATTTTTGATTGCGCCTAAAATGTGATAAAATCTAAATAAAAAATCAAGGAATATACATATGTGCTGAAACTGAATTTCAATGAACTTTCATAATCAAAAAAGGTTTCCGGACATACAGCGAATAGACAGATTTTTTTCAAGGCATTCCAAAATGGCTTTAAAGTTGCCATACATTTGTTTTCATATTTTTATATTGCTGTGTTACTTATAAAATAGTTTATTTATGTGGAATTGGCACTGAAACTAATTTGAATTGTTTTTAGTGCATTTTTTTGCCATTCGCGAATATATACATATTTTTTTTTTTTTAAATTTCCCATAGCAACTCAAAATCATCCCAAAAAAATTAATTAAAATTCAATTAAATGAACAATTGATTTTCATAATTTGCGTTTTTATTTCAGTTTTTTTCAATTTCAGCGAGTTTTGCAAGTGTCCCAACTTACAGTCCTTTTTTTTTGGTCGTTTTTAAGCTCTTTTCTGTAGAATGCTTATTTTTATATAATTCAAATAATTTTCTTAAAAAAAATGTTCTAACATGTACCATTGATTTATTTATATAACTCATAGAGGCTTTTATTTTGGCCATCACATTTGTGTGAAATTTGAACAGAATTGGTACACTAATTCATATAGCTACCATACAAAAATAAAACTTGTCATCATCATCGTATGGCCATTACAGCCCGCTCTCGGGATACGGTCGACCTCAGCAGCTCTCGCCAGGCGCCTCTGCTTTGCGCGCGCCTTCTCCAATTAGAAATACCAAGGGAGGATAGGTTTTCCTCCACTCGATCTCTCCATCGGAACCTTGGTCGTCCCCTCCGTCTTCCTTCGTCGGCTTTCGCTTCGAATATCTTTTTCGCTGGAGCATCATTATCCATACGTACGACATGGCCGAGCCAGCGCAGACGTTTTATTGTGATGCGCTGGACAACATCCATGTCGTCGTAGAGCTCGTACAGCTCGTGGTTCATCCGTATGCGATAGCCTTCCTCAAAACGTACGGCACCAAAGATTGTGCGTAGAATTTTCCTCTCAAACACCCCAAGAGCAGCTGCATCTGTCCGTGTCACAACCTATGTATGCTTCTGCGCCGTATAAGAGCACGGGCAAGATGAGCGTCTTGTAGAGTGTTACTTTTGTCGTTCGAGAGAGGTCTCTGCTGCACATCTGCTTACTGAGACCATAGTAACACCTATTGGCAAATGTAATTCTCCGCTTTATCTCCAGGCTGATGTCATTTTCAGGTTAACAGCGAAAAATGGAACTTGTGCTCTCTTTTTTAAAGAGACTCGTTAAGCGCAGCTACGCATCGTGTTACCTTTACTTTGTTAGATCATACAGATATTCATATACCTTTCAATTGAGAACCAGCACAAAATCAAAACGAAATCAATGAGCTTATAATGTAAGATATTTCTGGTACTGCATAAAATTTGTATATGCATTTTTATGAAAAATAATCTTTTGATTGTGAGCATGCTCAATAAGCCGTTTGGGAGAAAGCTACTTGCGTTCCTTAGTTCTCGAATTATCTAAAGCACTACGCGTTCAAAAATCACAATCTATGAAATTTGAATCCGCTTCCGATTTTGTTTTTTTCCCAATATATACTATACATTTCAATATTTTCATATATTCAAAGTTGGTATTTTAAGTATAGTATTTATCGTTAGCGACCCTTTTTGACTCAACTTCTATAATAATGTGTACATATTGTATAAAAATGTAGAGAGTATTTCAATACCTTTCGATCTAATCATCTTTCATGTCAATTGTATTCACGAGATATTGACGAACAACTGAAAAAAGTGCCCAAAAACATGTTTTTTGAAAGTATCTCGAAAACGGTGCTTAAAAAAACAAAGACTGATATTTTCGTGCTTCTCGATCCGAAATTATCCTAAAAACAGTTTAATATGAAGTTTCACTCGATGACCCTTAAATTTGTAAAGTCTAGTCTTAATGACATAGCTTTAAAACTACCATCTACTAACCGATCAACCCTCGTAGTTGAGCTCCTGCTGACTTGCTCCTTGGCAATGGAAAACTTTTTATACTTGGCAGTAAATTTTCAGCTGCTTTCGTGTTATGACAATTATAATTGTGCTTTGGCATGCATATGTGTGTGGGTATGTATACGTATCTGTGTGTGTGCGTGGGTGAGTGTGTCGGTGTCGATGTCTGTGTGTTTGTGAATTTGCAAATTTCTTGGAAGATGGAATTTACGTGGGAAATTGTAACAAATGCTTGCATGGGCGTAGTGCCAATGTATGTGTAAGTATTTGTGTGTGTGTGTGCGTAGCCTTGTTGCACTTTTTAGCATGACAATGGAAAAGTATCTAAGGACAGCCAGCAGCGCCAAGTAAAATAGTAAAATTAAGTTTTATTTATTTATTTATTTATAAATATGTGTGTGTGTCTGTGTGTGTGTGTGGCAGAGAGAGTGTGTCTGTCTTAAGTAGTCATAGGCAGTTAGACAACAAACAATGCTGCTCTTCCTTTTCGTAATACCTTCTGCTCCGCCAATTGCTTGGCAGATGTGTGGAAAGTTTTTTTTTGCTCCACGCCTGCTCAACAATAAGCTGTAAGATCTCTTATGGGTCCGGGAGCTGCTCCACGTTGCGTTGGCTGGCGTGGCGTACTCGTTGTGCTTAAAGGGCGTGGGCAAAAGTTGCAGCTGAATGAAATATGTTCTCTGCCGCGTTAAGTATTTCACAGCCAAGCAACTGCCACACACACACATACACGCAAATACACACACACACACTCAAAAGTTTTGGCTACAGAAATTTGTAAGATTTATGTTTAATTGTTGGTTTTAGTTTTTGTGGCAGCTGCTGCGACTACCTCTAACTGTTTGCCATTGTATGTGTGCGTGTATGTGTGTGTATATGAGTGATTGCTTTATGTGTGTGTGTGAGTGTGTTTTTCTGTTTATAAACAAATTAATAAATAAAAAGAAATGGCATTGAGAAATGACAAACTCAAAACGCTGCGTTGCCAAACTTTTGATCAAAAGCACTTGAGAAATATTTTTTGCAAAAGAAATTTTAAATATGCTTTTAAAAAAATAATCTTTTTATTGTTAAACAAATTGCTTACATTAAAATCTGGATAATATTTGATAAAAACTTAAATCAGTCATAGCTGAAATAGATTACGAATTTTTTTCACCTGTTACCCATGCATAAATAACTTACACTATATAGGGTTGGCCAGCTGTTTGTTGGTCTGTTAGTTGTACTTTTTGCTTATAGTTTTACATAATATTGGGCAAATGTAAATTATATACCATTAACTACTCATTTATATATAAAAAGTAATATCACCTGCGAACATCAGGCTGTGCTCCCATCCATTGAATGAGTAACACTAGCTTAAACTAGTAAACACTAGCTTAGAAAAAAATTAACCTTCGTTAAAATCGTTTTTAGGGTTATTTTGGGTCGAGAAAAGCGACAGTTACAAATTTTTTTTTGATAAGCAACGTTTTCGAGTTTTTTTTCGAAAAACAATAGAATTTTCTTTCAAATTAAAGCTTAACATAATTTTTGAACATTTTTTTGTAATAAAAAGCATACCAAAATGGCGGACGTAAAGTCGGGCGCGGACGACTTTAGGATACCCTGTACCACAAGCTTGTAATAAAGTCCGATTTCTTCACTAAAAACCAAAAACAGAAGAATTTTTAAGCAAAAATTTTTTTTTTGACCGATCGTTCCTATGGGAGCTATATGATATAGTCAGCCGATTTCAATAAAATTTGACACAGTGCTTAAATACCTTAAAAAAGATATGAATGTCAAATTTATTTCAAATATCCTTACAAACAAACAAAACACATCGAATTTTGTATAATAAACGTGTTTTTGGACCGATTGGTCCTATGGGAGCTATATGATCTAGTCAAACGATTTGGATTAAATTTAGTACAGTGCTTAGGAACTATAAAATACTCACGAATGTCAAATTTGGTCCCAATATCTTAACAAACAAACGAAACACAACAAATTTTGTTAAAAAATCGATTTTTTGGAAGATCGGATCTATGGGAGCTATATGATATAGTCAACCGATTTTGTTCAAATTTTGCACATTGCTTAAGTGCTCTAAAAAATTTCTAAACGCCAAATCTGGTTACGATATCTTTATTAAAAAACAAAATATAGCGAATTTTGATTTAAAAAAGTTATTTTGGCCGATCGGTCCTATGGGAGCTATATGATATAGTCAACCGATATTGATCAAATTTGGTACAGTGATTGGGAACTATAAAAAACTTTCGAATTCAAAATTTGGTTACGATATCTTCGTAAACAAACGAATTATTCATCTAAAACGCTTTTTTTTTGTCGAGGTCGTCTTCTTCGGAAATGACTCTTAGCTTTCCAAAAACTGAACCATGTTGACCTGTGTTATCTCAAAGGCTTATTGCAAATGCTAATGACGTCGAAGGGATATATCTCGTAACTTCGAAAAGCCATAACTTTGCGAAAAAAAATCGTAATTAATCTCTTGAACCCTTAAATTAAAGGGTAAGAGTTGTACTAAATGATGTAATTGGAGAGAAAGACCGTGCACTGTACATAACCTCAAAAGTAGGAAAAAACGCCGTATTTTGGGTACATAACCTCAAATATCTCAAAATCCTGACGTGATGGGCCAGTTCTGATGCCGGATTCGGATTCTACGCACCAAATTACTTCGGAAATGACTCTTAGCTTTCCAACAACTCACATGACCCCTGTATTTGTAGACCTGTGTAATCGACGCCGATAGTGATTTTAGACTTCAATTTGTGACTTTCAACTTGACATGCCTATGTCGAAGAGCATCTACTTTGGACGGTCATGTTCCGAATTATGAGTGTTTAACAACCAAACCAACATATGGCCCACCCTGTATATAAATTGATCAGTCGGTTCATATGGGACAGTATATTTTTGCTTTTTTAAGCAGCTATTGTTTAACTAAATATTAATATCTATAATATTTAATATCTAAGCTCGTTGCCACTTATAAGAGTTTCGAGGCGTACACCCAAACTATAAAAGCCCCCCATATGACAGATATGAAATCTCTGATTATCTGTTAGTAGAATTTTTTTTTAATTATTAGGACGAGCTCAGATATAAATTTTAGATGGCTCCAAGTTTCATTCAAGTGATTTCTGTCAAACTCAACTCAAACTTTTCCAAGTGAAGTATTTCGAGAAGTCTGGACCCCCAGATTAATTCTAAGCAGATGTAGTGCAAAGTAAGTAATGCATCTTATCACTTAGGAATTGTCTCAAAATGTTGTTCACAATAATTACAAACTCGGCATTGCTTCTAATGATGATAATCATAATAGCCTTGATAATAATGAAGCTGTTGCTGCTGATGATGATGACATTGAACGAAACTTAACATGAATTTGTTACTTTGTGCGTTTTGGGTTTTATGTGTCGGAATGCAATTATAAATACATTTGTCAAACATTCAAATAAGTGTTGGTAAACTATGTGCATTTCGAATGACTGTTTGTCTCAAAAACATACTCGTAGTGCTCATACTCATAATATTCGTTTTTGGTTGACTATGCAGCAACATGGAAGCAATTAATGCATTTACTAACGTGGCTTGCAATTATTTATATTTGCTTACATATGTAAATTGCACTGAGAGAAATTGCTAGTAAATTAGTAAATGTGTTAAGGGATTTTTATTTATTTTGGTTTGGGTTGAATAGTCACTGCATTACGCAGGTTATTATTACTACCTGAGTCTATATCAGTGCTCCGCTGCTCGTCGCAAAATGAAAATTCTGGATGAGTTGGGTAATCTTGAGAAACGATATTGACTGTATACAGCTTCCACAATTCAATGTAAGTTATTTTAAAACAAAACTTACATAACTTAGATATTAACTATTTTCGCTTAAGATTTCGTTACCCACAATGCTGTGCAGCATTTATCATTAATCATATAAATTCTAGAATTTTGAGACGTGCATTTTAAAGCATAAATTACGTCATGTAATGCAACTGGGCAAAAACCTAAGCCACAAAAACCCATGACCGCACTTTTAATCAAAGTTGAAACTTATATGAAAATGTCTGAAATTAGATTCCGAAACGAACCTGAGCAATGTTCGCCTCCTACGTAAAGTGGGCGTGGCAGTGGTCTTTGGGTTGTAAGCTGTGGGCAGCAATATGCAATATGCAAACACCAACCAACCCCCTCTGGCTACCACAACTCTGGCAAATAAGTGTGTGTGTGTGTTCAGTTAGGGTGGATTAGAGAGTTGTGTCCAACTATATGCATTTGCATGATATATGCAGTTATAATAAACCACAAGAGCTGCTCCAACATCAACAAAAACATGAAATACAGATACACAGCCGGACGGACGGACGGACGGACAGACGGACACATTGCCAAACAAATGCCAACGTGCAACGGTGCGTATGAAAAGCAAATGGCAAAGATACCGCCACAAAAGGCAACGTCCAAAGCTAGTCTGCTGTGCACTTATACATATATACGCATATTCGTATGTTTGTACATATATGTATGCGAGGGCAGGCTGATAAGTTTTTCAAAATAAGATTGCACTCTAAAATTTGTATATGCCTTTAAAAAAGTACTTTGATAGGTGCCTTAAAATAAGATGAAAATATTATTGAAATATTTTATCTTAAAGCAAGTGACGAAAAATGTATTTCAATTATTTTACAGCCTACTGTCTCATAAGCTAGCTGACCTATTCAGCTCTAAAACATTATTGGCTTCAGCTGCTCTTTGGCTGTAGATAATGCAAATTATGCATTACATAAATATATATTTTAATATTTGTTTAATTAAATTGGCATTAATAAATATTACTCATGTGGATTCATAGCTACATAGAGTTTCCAATATAAGTGTTGATTAATAACACTAGTTTACACGAAAAAAAAATGGCGTACGTAAAGTCGGGCGCGGACGACTTTGGGATACCCTGTACCACTAGCTTGCAATAAAATCCGGTCCCTTCGCAAAAAAACAAAAATAGAAGAATTTTTAAGCAAAAATTTTTTTTTGACCAATCGTTCCTATGGGAGCTATATGATATAGTCCACCGATTTCAATAAAATTTTACACACTTCTTAAATACCTTAACAAGGTAAAAAAGGAATGCCGAATTTAGTTTAAATATCTTTACAAACAAACGAAACACATTGAATTTTGTATAAAAAACGTGTTTTTGGACCGATTGGTCCTATTTGAGCTATATGATCTAGTCAACCGATTTGGATTAAATTTAGTACAGTGCTTAGGAACTATGAAAAACTCACGAAATTTGGTCCCAATATCTTAATAACCAAACGAAACACAACAAATTTTGTTCAAAAATCGATTTTTTGGAAGATCGGACCTATGGGAGCTATATGATATAGTCAACCGATTTTGTTATAATTTGGCACATTGCTTAAGTGGTCTAACAAATTTCCAAACGCCAAATCTAGTTATGATATCTTTATTAAAAAACGAAATATAGCGAATTTTTCTTTAAAAAAGTTATTTTGGCCGATCGGTCCTATGGGAGCTATATGATATAGTCAACCGACTTTGATCAAATTTGATACAGTGATTGGGAACTATAAAAAACTTTCGAATACCAAATTTGGTTATGATATCTTCATAAACAAACGAATTATTCATCTAAAACTTCTTTTTTGTCGAGGTCGTCTCAAACACCCTCATGGGAGCTATATAATTTATCCCCGATATCAAAAGAATAAAATAAACTTGTCTCTTATGGAATAATATGGGATCTAAAGTAAAAGTTTGGTTACTCTAGCTCTACCATCTCTGAGATCTAGGCGTTCAAATGGACAGACGGACGGACGGACAGACGGACATGGGTATATCGACTTCTCTATTCACCCTGATCATATTTTAGGTAACTTTGGGGTGTCTCCGACGTCTCCTTCTATATGTTACATACATTTTCGGCTTGCACAAACTTAATATACCCTTGGTACCATACGGTACAGGGTATAAAAACTGCTTCCCGAAATCATTTGTAGTTTTCAAGTTATAAATTTTTGAATATAACGCTCGGAAATTAGGTATTACATAGTAAGACCCCTTAAGCAATTATTTATTATTCGTTATTCGTTAATATCTCGTGAACAAAAGATTTTTTATATTGGATAGGAAGACTTTATGGAAGAATGATTTTAAGTGAATATTGAAACTTCTGCACATGGTTCCACAATTTTAAGATCGTAGACTCAAAATGTTCGTAAAAGAATTCTCTTTCAGCTTAAACAGCTTAACTTAATTTTACTAATAAATATACACTTTTTTTTGGTTGCTTGTAACTTCTATACTTTTCACTTTATCTGCATATATAAAGCATATCAATCTCTAAGACCCTTAACTTTGTAAAATAGTGTAATTTATAATAGATTTTAATTTTTTTTGCCACTTTTCGGTACGTGTTGTCGTTGATTTTTTTTTGTGTTACCGAATTTCGACCAAAGAAACATATTACAAGTTACACTTGCAGTTTCGAACTAGTTGTGCTGAATTTATACTGCTCTTAATATTTTTGTCTTAATGCCCATACGCAGTACGCTAAATTTACGAATGTAATGGAAAAACTTCATATAAACAAAAAGTGTGACTATAGTGTGTAGCAAAAACTATTTAAAATTTTTTTAATTAATCCAAAATGAACTTTCGTATTTTAACCCTTCATAACTAATAACTGGTCAGTATTTCAACTATTTCTATCTAACGTTATCTTATAAGCCAAAAGTTGCAAATTTGCGATTCTCCAAAAAAGCTCTAATAAAGCAGGAAAAGTTCTAAAAATGATACTCGATCGCTTAAAAATCAATTTAAAAAATAATGCAATATTAGAGACAAGGAATCTAAGTTTATATTTTGTTTTAATTTACCAAAAAATGATTTCTGGTTCAAAAGATATGCGCATTTAAAGTGGAATGTTGTACAGAAACAACAAGTGCATGAAACAACAAAACAAAAAACAGCTGGCATACATTTTGTTTCATTCCACTCGTTTCACAAAAACTGAAAACGTCGCAATTTTTTGCGCCGCCGAGTACTTTTTGTACAAGTGCTCGTCTCTATTAGTTCGATACTACTTGATTGCAGCAAATTGTATATTCACGTTCACATTATTTTAGTAAAATCAAACAAATAGCAAACAACACGAATTGTTGGCAATTTCTATTACAATACTTGCTTTAATTTTTATAAACTAAGCTAATTTAAATTAGCGATTTGTAAATAAATAAATAGAAATAAAAACAAAACTGTTATAAACAACGCGTTAATTGTGCGGCATATTTCGATAAAAATGTGAAGTTAATAAAGAATTTTTAGAAGGCGAAGCAAATAAAATTTTTCGAATTTTTTCAAAATGCAACTTTTGGAATTTGGCTTTTTAGCTACATAATAAGTTATTGAAGTTTTTATTATGAGACTAAAACTTTTTCGTTTCCAATATCAGGAACGCAATATGTATGGAAACATGGAACGATAAATCTTTTTCGTTCCTTGTTGTTGTTTTTGTACATGAGCACGCGTCTATATATATATATATATATATATATATATATGTATATATATAAATGTATGTGTTTGTTTTTCTATGCGCTGAAAATTAATTGCTTTCAAATCTTTTTATCCTGCAGATTTCGTCAATTTATTTTGTAGATTTATATATAAAAATAAATTTTTTTTCGCTGTTAGCATTTATCTACATACAATCTATGTATTAAGTATACTATATATCATATATGCAGTACATACGTATTGTTTTTGGTGCAAATTTATTACGTTTAGTTTATTGTATTTTAATGACGTTTATTTTTATTTTAAGCAACGTAATAAATTATTCATTACTTGTGCTTCCTTCCAGGTTTCCTTTTTTTTTCACTTATATTTCCATTTGTTTTTACTATTATTTTTGGTCACAAATTTGTATTTAAATTGCATTTAAAGCATTTAACTTTATCCCTTTAGGTTAAGCACTGTTGTATCTTACTTAGCCTTGCAAAAAAAAGCGCAACAAATATTGCATAATATTACGTGAAGATGGAATTTAAACGCGTGGCTACGTCCTTGCAACATGATAGACACCTACTCCGCCTCTCTATACCTACTGACTGTTATCCTTTGTTTCCCTCGTTTACGGAAGCATTCGCTTGCTGCCTCTTTGTTCTGCGTTGCTCCGCTCCCTGCAGCTTCATCTTATCCGGTCAGCGTCAGCCGGAAGCGCATCTTTACAATTTGCAGCTTCAACATTTTTAATTTCGCCTTTTTTTTTGTGGCTCTGGTATTTTGCTAATTACCATAATTAAGCAAAGGTCAGGCTTTAGTCGCCTTTTATGGTTCAAGTATGCTTGATAATAATGAGCAAAAAGGCAGGCAATAAAAAAATTATTCCAAATATAATCCAAAAGTTACAACAAAATACCAGCTTAACGATATGTAATTTTCTTTGGAATTGTTGAAGAACTTGAACAATTTTCTTTGTAAAGCCCCAGCAAACTAGCCTAACACTTTTATTTATCATTTTTAGTTGCATTTTCTAAAATATTAAACGTTTTTTCTGACATAACTTATACGCAGCGTATGACAGGGTATAATACCAAATGCAGTCGACAATAAAAATGAAAATTCCACAAATGCAGTGGCATGTGGCAAGTCATGGCAATCATCATAAAATACCAGATGCACTCCCCAGCAAAATAACCATCCGGCAATATGCTACTCCATAGGTGATTAACGATCGTTATGCGTTTCCAAGGCACGCAAAAGGTTGATAGGAAATCTAATCTCATGCTTTAATATACCAGAGCCAGGCAGCTCCTGGAGCAACACACAACGTAATGTAAATTCTTTTACAAAAACATCTTCATTCTGAAAAGTGCAAGTAAATTCAAAACTAGGACCAAGTGTAACTGAGACTAGGATGGGATTGTTAATGGGCCAGGGACAGGGTTGCCTGCCAGCCCGCATAGGCGCAGTGCGGTGACGGCAGTCAGTTGTTTGAACTTATCTAAATTGTTTTGCCATATTGTTTTCTTATGTACACACACACACAGGATACATAGGAATATGTGCCTGTATGTGTGTTGAGTTGAAAGTTCCATTGTCTTTAGCAAATTTGCTTTACTTGCTTACTTACTGTTCTTCATTGGGATTTTTTAGTGTTTTCGTTTTTCCGATACCCTTATTGCGGTTACTTAAGGGGAGGTTTTTTCAAATTTGCCCAAAAGAAGGCAAAGTTTGGGAACTATTTGTGGCATGATGAAACGATATACAAACTTACTGTTATGATTGTTAAATGCAATTTTTATTATACTATACAATATTCGTTGTATAGCGGTCATATAACAAATTTAAATCAAAATTTTAATATTAAGCCACTTTTACTAGATTTAATAACTCGTTTTAGGTATATAACAAACTAGTCTAAAAACCTGCAGCTTAAAGAATTAAAAATTTTTTGATTTGATTCAAAACAACTTTCAGTATTTCGATTATTTTTATCTAAAGTTTTTTTATAACCCAAAAGTTGCAAATTTGCGTTTCTCCAAAAAAGTCATATTTAAGCGAACATAGTTCTAATATACTGGCACGCCCAAAAATAATGCAATATCTAAGTTTACTTTTTCACTTAATTCACCAAAAAACTCGTTGTGGTTAAAAAGATATGCGCATTTAAAGTGAAATATTGTACAGAAACAAGTACATGAAAGGGCTAATAATGAAAGGGCTAATAGAGTCGTTCGTTCGATACTTTGGAAAAGAACTCGCTTGCAAATATTGTGTCGTTTTCAGAATTTACATTTGAGGTGTGGGTATTAGCATACAAGACAACAACAACAAAAAACAGCTGGCTGCAAACATTTTGTTTCATTCCATTCGTTTCACAAACACTAAAAACGTCTCAATTTTTGGCGCTGCCGAGTACTTTTTGTACGAGTGATCGTTTCTATTAGTTCGATACTACTTGATTGCAGCAAATTGTATATTCTTATTACGGCTAAAATAATATCACAGTTTATTGATATTGAGTTATTTATATATAATAAAATATTCTTGAGTCTTTTTAGAGAATTTTAAAAGAAGGCAAAGTTTGGTAATTATTTATGTCATGATGAAAAGACATACTAACTTCCTGTTTTGATTGTTAAATGCGATGTTTATTGTACAATAATTGGGCATTTTTATTTATTAAACAACTTAGTTACTTACTTATTAATTGGACTAATTTGAAAGAACCTCCCCTGAACAGTTTTAAATTATACTTTTTGATATGAAAGCTCAAAAAAAAGTTACGAGGAGTTTGAGTGGAAAAATTGACTTGATTATTCTTGCTACTCGTATTTCTCTATAGAAGAGTTTCAAACCTTACAGACGCCTCTAAAAGTTATTTCGTGGAAATTTGACATTTATATTTATAAATTCGAATACTCGGTTTCGAAACCGAACTTTTGTATACTATAGCCCATGTCTTGCATAACAAAATTTCCCTAGTAATGGGAATAGCCATTCAATTAATTTAAGATTAATCCCCATCGTTTGGATTCATTAATATACTCGGTTGAGATAGAGCATTTCACTATACACCTATTTTAGCTTTTTTCATCATCATCATTGGCGAAACAACCCTGGTCGTGCCTTTGGCTGTTATAGTTTTCCCTTCCATTTCTCTCGATCGCGGGCTTGTGTTCTCCAACATCTCAGTTCTAAGTCCTATGCATCTTGATTGACCCCATCCAACCATCTTAATTTCGGTCAACCCATTATTTGTTTTGGAGGATAGCCATAGTTTCGTCTAATTAGGTAATCGATTCGTTTCAATTAATGTTATTAGTTCGGGGTGACCGAATAGATTATATAACTCATGGATTTTAGCTTTGCAACTAACTTATACCTCAAATCCTGAACTTGGTTTGTACATAAACCTCGCCTTAACATAATATTTGCATATTTCAAAGAGTACATTGGCTTCGTTGCTTTAAAGTTCCTAAATTGCTTACTCGTTTTTGTTTAGTGCAACAATATTGTCTGCTCTGTTGTGCCACTTTCAAATGCCTTTAGCTTTGGCTTTGTCTGATATCCTTTTTTCTTTCTATTTTTTTTTTTTTTTTTAACTATCTGCCGTTTAGTCTCTTTGCTCTCTTTGTGCTCTTTCTCCGCTCTTTCTCTGTGATTCACTCGCTTGCCGTACGTATCTATTATTGGTATTTGCTGAATGAATGGATTGTACGTGCCCAAAGGCATTCACATACTCGTATCTCGCTATCTGTATCCTTCGCCTATGCACTGCCGTACCAAATGAAAATGGCGGCGAAGACGCTGGCAGCGACGTTGGCAGCGGCAGTGCCAATGACTGCATGCTGCTTTCCTTTGCTGCTCCGCCTTTCGCTTGTATGCGTGACTGGCCGCCAGACTATGCGTGAGTATCTATGTGCAGGCATATCTGTGTGTGCTTGCGTATGTGTTTGTGTGTGTGTGTAGCATACGGTTGCGGTCACATTTGCGGTTAGAATCAAAGCGGTTTAACATTGTTATTGTTATTATTGCCAGGGCACAGTATGAATAGGTTTTGCCTTTTTTGCACTCTCCCACAGTCAGTCCGGTCAACCGGACGGAGGACTGTGACAACAGCAGCTGGAGCTGGAACAGCAATAGAGACAGCCACAACCATGTTTTATTTAAAAATGTATTTATTTGTTTATGTTTTTATTTTTGTTTATTTATATATTCATATGCATTGTTGAAATAGTCGTTAATATGCTGATAGCAAGCGCACAACAATAGCTTATGTGCCTGTACTTGTCTACACTTGGCGAAATAGAAGGTATTAGAAAAATGTAATTTTATAACGCTGAAGTTTCTAAATATAAATAGACAAATTTCACAAATTTCAACTAACAAGAGGTTTTTACATTTTCTGATTATATCAACATTACAAATTTGGCATATTTCAGTTAATTGAAAAATAGTATACAATATTTATAGGGTGGACTATCTGTTGGTTCGATTGTTAATTGCATTTTTGACGTAAAGTTGTCCGGGCAAGATGTTATTCCTGCGATTAATAGCACTCGATGTTTCCGGCGACTCTTCGACTTTGGTCTCAATCATTTTTGCACAAAAATACCATTTTCATAATACGCCTGTACCACTTTGTGCGTTTATTCAATGATCCATGACTAAAATTGAGTAGTTTTGAACTTTATCAAATTAAAAAGTGAATTTGTAATTTAAACTCGGAGTTTTTTCCAATCGATCAAATTTTTTTTTTCTGTGACTGCTTCCTATTTAACAAACTCAAGAGACCGCTCCGGGGATACCATTTTGGCGCCATTGAATTAATAATAGCTGAATCGCAGATAGCTCTGAAGGATATTTCAAAGAAGGACTTTGCCAAGTGCTATGATAACTGCAAGCATTTGTTGGCATAAGTATATTGCAGCGGAAGGGGATTACTGTGAAAGGAATGAAATAGTTTGAAATAAATAAATAAAGATTTGGAAATATATAAGAAAATTTACCTTTCAATTTGTTCACTTGTCGAACGGCAATTTTGGACGGCAATGCTCCAAATTATGAGTGTTTAATAACTAAACCATCAGATGACCCATCCTATTTTTGAGTAGAAGCAGCATTCAGTCAATGAGAGGAGGCTCAGCTTAGGATGCGGATGCATCTGCCCAACCAGCTGACGAATCTGTAAAGATAGAAAAATATAAAACATTTTCAAGTTATTGTAAAGATGGTTGAAACATCATTTAATAAGTACCTAGTCTATTTAGCAAAGTCTGCCACCATTAGCTCTATCAGTTAAAAAAAGTCTTCCCAGAAATTATTCACAATCACCTCAGGTGTAACTTTATATATCATAGTCTATAATAGCTATGATAAGAAAACATCTGACCAAATCAAGATAGAATGTTTTGTTTATTATGGAATTTTTTTTTAGTGCATATTCGTGTACGCATTTGAGAGTGTGTTGGCTAATAAACAACGCCCAGATGCAGGCAACCAACTTATCAGCCTAATGGGTTCAATTAGTAAAATTTGTATTGCATTCAATTTTGGAATTGTTAGAGAAACAATTTGTTGTTAAGTTGTTACTATTTTACATACAACTTCATTTTTATGTTATTTAAATTACAACTTTTACAGACAAAAACATGCAGTTTGAAAACATAAAAGAAGCCTAGACGTCATTTTTATAACATAAGTATTCAGATTTTGCTAAAATTATAGATGCTGATTACTTAAAAGAATAAAGACTTAAATGAATCTTTTATTGCATAGTATTGCTTAGTTAAACAAAGTATAGCCAACTAAGTAAATAAATAAAATGGAATGCCGCACACTTGCTTGGTGTGTATGTGTGTGTACATGTGTGCAGTATATACTATATAAAGTTTTTCTTTATCCAGCACTAACATCACCACACTACATGCACTGAGTGCAAATGTGACACCCCTGGGGTCTGAGTGAAAGGAGACTACGATGTGATCATTGATAGAGCTTTTCAGAAAATGTATTTGTGAGTGTGTTTACCATTTATAAGTGGGAACAAAAATTATTTTGACACCTTGAATTTGTAGATTAATTTTTTCTAGATCTAGTCCTTATAAATAAATAAATAAAAAATATAAAATTAATTTAATTTAAACATTTTTTTTGTTTTTTGCCGAAAATAATATAAAAATATTGCTCAAAGATAGCTTAACATATTGAATTAGAGTTTAGATGTGTTCAAAAAGTAAGGTGACTTTGTATTTTTAAGAAAAAATATTTATTTATTCATCAATATTTATGTTGTCCCCTTCAAAGTAATCCCCCTCAGATACAATACACTTATGCCAACGGTTTTTCCAATCCTCAAAGCACTTTTCGGTATAGCCTTGAGCTCTTCCAGCGATGCAGTCTTTATCTCTTCAATCGTTGCAAATCTCCGTCCTTTTATAGGTTTCTTTAGTTTTGGGAACAAAAAAAAGTCACATGGGGCCAAATCCGGTGAATATATGGTGGCTGAGGCATGATTGTGGTGTTGTTTTTGGCCAAAAAGTCTCTCACATGCAAAGTTTAGTGTGCAGGGGCATCATCGTGATGCAAAAGCCAATAATTGTTTTTCCCCAATTCTGGACGTTTTCTTCGTATTGCTTCTCGCAAACGGCGCATAACTTCCAGATAATACTGTTTATTGACCGTACGGCCATATGGTGAAAACTCCTGATGCACTACGCCATGGTAATCGAAGAAAACAGTGAGCAAAACTTTGACATTTGATCGAACTTGGCGTGCTCTTTTCGGTCTTGGCTCTTCTGGCCGCTTCCATTGGGACGATTGGGCTTTGGTTTCGATATCATAGCCATATACCCATAATTCGTCACCAGTTATGACCCTTTTGAGTAAATATGGGTCGACGTTGACGTCTTTTGGTCAAAATTTAGCAATTTCGGAACAAACTTCACTGACACACATCTCATGCCCAAAACGTTGGAAAAAATTTCATGGCACGAGCCAAGCGATATACCGACATCCTCAGCAACTTCTCTGATAATAATTCGACGATTTTTCAAAACAATTTTCTTCACTGCTTGAACGTTTTCATCAGTTGTTGACGTGCTTGGGCGTCCAGAGCGAGACTCGTCATTGGCATCTTCCCGGCCATCTTGGAAGAGTTTGTAACACTTGTAAACATTTTTTTTACTCAGAACAGGTTCACCGTATGCTACTGTCAACACTTCAAGTGTTACGGAGCACTTAATTTTATTTATCCTTAAATCCGTTGATCCATATTTTTCGATAGCAAAAAATCGCCGATCACGCAAAAAACTTACAACCTTTACGCCTCTCACAACCAAACAAAAAATGCCATTCACTTGAAATTTGGTACAGATGTTCGGGAAGAGTGTACCAACACAACAAAACAAAAAAAAATCGATAATCGAAAATACGTTGCCCGCGAAATTTTAAAAGTCACCTTACTTTTTGAACACCCCATTTATGAGAAAAATGTTTAAACATAAAGGAGTTTGACTCGAATATTAAATGTTATGGAAAACACTTAAATTATATATGTATATTAAAAATAAAAAAATTGTATTGTAAATTGTGTTTGTGTAAAAATAGGTTATTGTACCCTGTACCGTATGGTACAAAGGGTATATATTTTAAGTTTGTGTATGCCGAAAATGTATGTAACATATAGAAGGCGTCGTTAGAGACACCCCAAAGTTACCTAAAATATGATCAGGGTGAATAGAGAAGTTGATATACCCATGTCCGTTTGTCCGTTTGAACGCCTAGATCTCAGAGATGGTAAGAGCTAAAGTAGCCAAACTTTCACATTACTTTCCATATTATTCCATAGGAGACAAGTTTATTTTATTTTTTGATATCGGGGCTTAATTATATAGCTCCCATTGGGGTGTTTCAGACGACCTCGAAAAAAACAAGTTTAAGACAAATAATTCGTTTGTTTATGAAGATATTGTAACCAAATTTGGCATTTTAAAGTTTTTTATAGTTCGCTTGACTATCATATAGCTCCCATTGGACCGATCGGCCAAAATAACTTTTTTTATACAAAATTCGCTATATTTAATTTTTATACCCTGTACTGTATGGTACAAAGGGTATATTAAGTTTGTGCATGTCGAAAATGTATGTAAAATATACAAGGAATCGTTGGAGACCCTCCAAAGCTATCTAAAGTACGATCAGGGTGACTAGAGAAGTAGATATATCCATGTCCGTCTGTCCGTCCGTCCGTTTGAACGCCTAGATCTCAGAGATGGTAAGAGCTTCTGTAACCAAACTTTCACATAAGCTCCCATATTATTCCATAGGAGACAAGTTTATTTTATTTTTTTTATATCGGGGTTAAATTATATAGCTCCCATATGAGAGTTTCAGGCGACCTCGAAAAAAAAAAAGTTTTAGATGAATAACTCGTTTGTTTATGAATATATCGTAACCAAATTTGGCTTTCGAAAGTTTTCCCAAGCACTGTACCAAATTTGATCAAAATCGGTTGACTATATCATGTAGCTCACCTTAGGAACGATCGATCAAAAAAAAAAATTGTGCTTAAAAATTCTTCTGTTTTTGGTTTTTTATGAAGGAACCGTATTTTATTGCAAGCTAGTGGTACAGGGTATCCCAAAGTCGTCCGCGCCCGACTTTACGTACTCCATTTTTTAAATATTTATCTTTAAAGAGCTTTTTAATGAAGCAACTTTAAGGAAATTAATAAAATTATTTGGCGAGGTCAGTTTTTTTACTTGCAACAATAAATGCATTTCTCATCAGAACAGCGCACTTAGTTACAGAGACCTAAAACCTAAAGGTGATCAAATAATTTTTAGCCTTACTGTATACATACGAGTATATAAATATATATATTTTATTTGGTGCAGTTTAAATCGGATTACCTAAAGCAGATTCAGCATCATCATGCGTTTGTTTGCATTGTTGTCGCTGACAGGAACGCATGCAAATGTCGAAGATTTCAATAAAATCCACTAAACGCCCCATGTACCCCATTCCGAACTAACTTGCGCTAGTGTCGTGTTGCGTGCGTGATTCGTGCTCTGTCTCACGAGTTTCTTTTTGCAATCGTTAAATATTTTGTACTGTTTGTTTAACTAAGGAAAGGAAGTTTGGAAAAGAACATTTTTGATTTACTTGTTATGCATTGGGACAAATTATTCGTACTGCTGTAAAATAATAAAGGTGGCTGTTGTTGTAGAAACAAAAATAAATTAAAATTAAACGTATTAATATAAAAATATCATTTTATTTTTACCTTATCTGTATTTATCTTATAAATGAAACTAGTTGCTCGAGTAAACTCAAATTCTGGTGATTAAATTTAATGTCAGTTCTCCACCTCTTCCAAGTTCTCGATTTTCTGGATGTCAGTTTGTCTGAAGGACATGATAGTATTATAAACCAATGTGACTTATTTCAAAGCCTTATAGTTGCATATGTTTAAAATTTTCCTTAGAACATTTTAAAATTGCCATAAGACTTAGATAACAAATTGTTTTTATGAATGCATGGAAATTTTAATCAATTGTGGAATTTATTTTAAGAGTTCATTTGCAAAAGCTTCATTACTCTTAATCAAATTATAAGAAAATATTTCAATTAGTCTTCGCATAATGCAATCAATCAATCAATCAATTAGAAGTGCAGTTCATATGGAAGCCCTAATAAATACTTATTTAAAAATAATTTGCCACCATATAAAAGCTCTAAATCTGGGTCATTTATTGTCAGCTTTGTGTGAAATTTATCAGCTGCAAAATTGAATGTTGAATGTTTCAAATATTTATCCTTTTGTCTAAAAATATCTCATGGCATTCCTCTCATACACTTACAGTCTATTGAACTAATCACAATACTTGAGTCCTTTCACACAGTCAACAAAGAGTCGAACTCAAATACAGTAAATAAAATTAATTAAGTTTCTTAAGCTCAATGAATTGTTTGACAAACCAATGAAAGTCAATCAAGGCTTTGTCTTCAGTTTGTCATACGTTTAAGGTAGAAACTTTAAAAGTTATTTTCTGAGAATTTTTGATATACGTATTTGTATATGTCTATTATTGCGGGCAACCAAAGAATTCTTAGTGAAATATTTATTTATTTTTAAAATAAAGTTGTTCGGTTTGGCTTGCAGTCAAGCATTTAAGTATTTATAGCCAAAGCTAATGTCTAGTTCAGTCTTTGTTATACTTTAAGTTGATTTTTGTATTCATTAATAGATTGTTTAAGTTAAAATCAAATAGATTATAAGTATTGCATTCTTATTTCTCAGCAAGTATGCATTCATGCTGTTTTGGCCCTTGGTCAGCTCCTTCGTGGAGTATTCAGTTGGCATAAGCTTTATTTAGCCTTATTACTTGAAAAAAAGATTCTAAAATATTTTATTATACTAAAATAACTTAAAATTAATAAACTGTGAAATCATTTTAGCCGTAATACAAATAATAATAATATACAATTTGCTGCAATCAAGTAGTATCGAACTAATAGAGACAAGTACTCGTACAAAAAGTACTCGGCCGCGCAAAAAAATTGGGACGTTTTCAGTTTTTGTGAAACGAGTGGAATGAAACAACATGTGTTGCCAGCTGTTTTTTGTTTGTTTTTGGTTTGTATGGCTTTGAATGCGCATAACTTTTGAACCACAACGAATTTGTAGGGAATTTAAATCAAAAAATAAACTTAGATCCATTGACTTTAATGTTGCATAATTATTTATCTTGATTTTTGAGCGTTCCAGTATCATTTTTAGACATTTGTTGGGTTGAGTTGCACCTTTTTAAAAAATCTTAAACTTTTGGCTTATAAGATAACTTTAGATAAAAATATTCGAAATACTGTCCGATTTTTTGTTATGAAGTATTAACATGCGAAAGTTCATTTTAAATTAAATAAACAAAATTTTTAATTTTAATTTTTTTTAGTCTATTAACGCAATTAAAACTAGCAGGAGTGAGTAGATATTTAAAAATTTAATTTAATTTTGTTGTTTGAATAAAAAACAATTGTCAAAAAAAAATATATCTGCCTTGTGCAAAAAGCGTGTATGAAGGGTTTCGTTTGATTCTTATTAACTGCAATGTATTTGATCCAATTTTCAAAAAAACTGAGACCATTTTTAAATTTCTAAAAAATATTTTTAAGAACTAAAAAGCAAAATGTAACAATTTGTGACATTTATCCACTTTTTTTTTAGTTTTAAAAGTTTTATAAATATATTTTTTTTTCAAATTTTTTTCTTAATTTATTTTTTAAGTAGAGATAAAATTTGTTAAATAAAAATGTTTTAAAAATATAGCTTAACATGGAAGAGGGGGTCAGACAGTTTCTATGCAGTTTCTTTTTCCTAATTTTTTTTTACCATTTGGGAATCGTTTTACGAAATGCCTTTTATAATAAAAAACATAACAATATTAAGTATATATAATATTGGAATATAGTTTTCTTATAGTAACTTTACCACAACACTCAAGATGACAAGTTATAGTAGTATTTTATAGAATTCTAACGACAAACCACATGCAGTGTATACAATAGTCGGTATACTCCTAAAAAACGTTATTTACTTGTTTTAGATTATTTTTTATGCTGTTGTCGCTGCTGTTTTGTGATTAATTTCCGGTAGTTTGCGATAAACTCTTTGGGTCATCAATATCTGGTTACGATTGTGTGCACAGCCATTTTAGTGAAATTGTCAAACACTGCAATTTTTACTTTTATTTTTATTTTTTGCACAACACTATTTTGCTCACTAAAAGCGAAATTTGGGTCAAATGTTTGCTTTAGTTTTTGTTTCAAGCTTTGATTTTTTTAGTGAATGACAATTTTTGTGCATATTGAAAAATTCTTGTAAAAAAAAAAGATTTTGTTTTAAATGTACAAATAAATAAATAGATAGTTAAGTCGGATAACAACTAAAATTGTGCTAAAGCGCAGTAGAGGGGCTTTTAGAGGGTTGACAAGCACTAATTCGAAGAATGGAACTTAAAAATTACATTTTTATCTTTTAAATATTAAAAATGTTTTTGGAAAATTTTATTGAGCAAGCTTTAGGAATATTTGAGACGTATACTTTACAGTGAACACGTGCTTTACTTACAACTAAGATGTCAAAATTGTGTCTATAAAACTTTTGTTTATTATTACTAAATTTTTTAATAGCATAAGAAAAGATCTACTTGAAAAACATAGTCTTTCGGTAGCTATAAAACAATATGTTCAAGTCTACATCTGTATTTTGATTACCGAAGTTTTAGGGTTATCTGAGGCCCAGAATATTTTATTTAGTATTTATTAATATTTAAAATATTGAAAAAAATAATATCACTTTTTATCTAGTAATATTATGTTGTACAGAATGCCCCTAGACAGTTTCAAAAAATTTGTTTTTCAAAAGCCATACAATTCATTGCTATTTCGCAAAACCCCCTTAAGAATAAATCCTGCGCACGCCCCTGCTGCAAAATATGCTGTGCATTTTTCATTTGTGCAAGAATTTATTTTTATATCTGAGAGATAAAAACTGCAAAGAACCAAAATACCAAATCAATTTGGCATTTAGCAAAACTATTCAAGCTGCAGTGTTTAAAAACCCAAAGTAACTCTAAAAGGCAACTCCATAAAATCAAAATTCCAATTGTTAATTGTTCAAAACCAGAGAAATACCAAACACCAATGAAAAAAGTCGGGCGCGGACGACTTTAGGATACCCTGTACCACTAGCTTGTAATAAAGTCCGATTTCTTCACAAAAAACCAAAAACAGAAGAATTTTTAAGCAAAAATTTTTTTTGACTGATCGTTCCTATGGGAGCTATATGATATAGTCAACCGATTTCAATAAAATTTGGCACAGTGCTTAAATACCTTTAAAAAGATATGAATGCCAAATTTATTTCAAATATCTTTACAAACAAACAAAACACATCGAATTTTGTATAAAAAACGTGTTTTTGGACCGATTGGTCCTATGGGAGCTATATCTAGATCATAAACGATTTGGATTAAATTTGGTACAGTGCTTAGGAACTATAAAATACTCACGAATATCAAATTTGGTCCCAATATCTTAACAAACAAACGAAACACAACAATTTTGTTAAAAAATCGATTTTTTGGAAGATCGGACCTATGGGAGCTGATATAGTCAACCGATTTTGTTCAAATTTGGCACATTGCTTAAGTGGTCTAAAAATTTCCAAACGCCAAATCTGGTTAGGATATCTTTATTAAAAAACGAAATATAGCGAAATTTTCTTTAAAAAAGTTATTTTGGCCGATCGGTCCTATGGGAGCTATATGATATAGTAAACCGAATTCGATCAAATTTGGTACAGTGATTGAGAACTATAAAAAACTTTCGAATACCAAATTTGGTTACGATATCTTCATTAACAAACGAATTATTCATCTAAAACGCTATTTTTTGTCGAAGTCGTCTCAAACACCCCTATGGGAGCTATATAATTTAGCCCCGATATCAAAAAATAAAATAAACTTGTCTCCTATGGAATAATATGGGATCTAATGTGAAAGTTTGGTAACTCTAGCTCTTACCATCTCTGAGATCTAGGCGTTCACACGGACGGACGGACAGACGGACAGACGGACATGGGTATATCGACTTCTCTATTCACCCTGATCATAATTTAGGTAACTTTGGGGTGTCTCCGACGTCTCCTTCTATATGTAACATACATTTTCGGCTTGCACAAACTTAATATACCCTTGGTACCATACGGTACAGGGTATAACAATTAATTGCACTTTATAGAATTTGTGTTATTTTGGATATGTCTTTACAAAAGTAATTTTTCTTCGTGGATTACACCTTTTGTAGGGCACAGCGGATCACAGAGTTTTAAATGCCAATTTAATAACCAAAGTGTGTGGAACACTGGGAAATTAACCTTGCCACAATAAAAGATATTTGGGTTTTCTTAGGTAAAAGAGAAATGAAAAATTAGTTTTTTAATGAAGCATTCGACTTTAAAAAGTACTACTGAGCCTGGCAGACGTCCTGCCCATTTTTTTTTAATACTCTTAAAGCGAATAAACAACATAAGATTCTCTAGTTAGCTTATCTGGAAAAATATAAGATTTTTAGATTAGTTTTCAGCTCGATTCAAACTTGCACCATTATTAATCGAATGTCGCGCTTCCCTGGTCTGTCTTAAACGAATTCTTGCACTTTCATTGCGATCTTCATGTTCCACAATTAATTTGATTCGTTTCATTTCTTCCAATTGAAATACTGTTCTCAATGATCAAAACGATGTTGGACTTCGAACATTGATTAACAACTATACTAGTTTTTGTATATATGGCAATATACACACAAGCACTGATATTCACAAAAATACGTATATCTCACGAACCAAAACACACAAACACATCGAAATAGGCTTAAAACCTCCGTATTGACAACTTCTAACACACGCAAAAATCAGATTTGATATTCATCGATGCGTGCTTGAGAACCTTCGTAGCAAGTTAAACATAAGTTTCTTTTATATATATAGATAGACTGAATAATATTGTACTTAAGCAGATCTACAACTTTTTTATTGGTTTTTTATTTTTACCTTTAAGGCAACATTTTATAGATCAGCAACTTTTCTAGACACTCCACAACACTGAGATGAAAAAAACCATTTGAATTCACCATTGACGTTTTCCACTACCTAAAATATTGTAAATAGTGGCACAAAAGATATAAACGGCTGCAGAAACGAAGAACACAATGCGCCAGCCCAGAATAGTGGGATCGTAATCTATAATATGACCCGCAATCATAGGCGCCGTCAGACCTACCAGATTCGCAGCGCAGTTGGTTAGGGATATCAGAAGTCCGGCGAAAATGGGCGACAAATCCATATGATTGATTTTGAATGCCGAGTATATGGCACCATTCATGCCCATGCCTATAGTAAACATCAATACGGTAAGGACAACACTCTGATGGAGGTAGCCAACTATAATCAAAGCGACAGCCGGTCCATATTCTCCAATGCTATTCATAATCTTTCGTGTTATTGTAATGGATACATTACGCCTTATCATGCAGTCGGCAATTACAGCAAAAACCATGGCCATAAGCCACATGGCCAAATATGGCAGCGAAGAGAGCAAGCCATTGGATTTTATTTGTAAATTGAGCAACAATTTCATATATGTAGGCAGCTCGGTCATCAGTGTCTCGTAGCTATAGTTATGACCCACATGCGCTATCATAATAGCCCAGAAAGGCAAGGATTTAGCAATACTCTTAACCGGTGTTTTCTTCGGCTCCGGCTTGCTGTCTGCTTCCCAAATGGACTGCACAATATGTTCACGCTCGGCGTTGCTCATTCTGGGATGTGTTTCAGGTGTCTCGTATACCAGCAATAGAAAGAGTGCGCTCCAAATCACGCCAACGATACCAAATACATAAAAGATCGAAGGCCAGCCGCCATCAAAGCCGTACTCCGCCAGCAGACCACTTAGCGGCATGGAGACAACAGTGCCAAACTGAGCGCCAGCATAAACAGCCGCACCGGCACGAGAGCGTTCCGGCGGTGGTATCCAGTTTGCCAGCATGGAATGTGTACATGGCACGATGGGACCTTCGCCCAGACCCTGTATAAAACGCACAATACAAAGTGCCACAGCTCCACCTTTACGCGCTGCAATTGGCACAAAAAATGCTGCCACCGAATTGATCATCATGCCCACGCCCAGAAAGTACTTGGCCCCGTAATTCTTGATGAGAAATCCAAAGGGTATCTGGGTAATCACATAGCCATAGAAAAAGGAAGCCAGTATATAGCCTTGCAACTTGTAGCTCCAAACGAATTCGCCGTTATCTGCACTCCTTCCAATCTCGACATGGGCCTGTTCAGACAAAGCCGTATGGTTGACCATGGCCACAATAGCCACGGACATATTGGTGCGCATGATGTAGGCATTTGCGACGCCTCCAAACAGCATGAGGACCACAAAGCAGCGAGTTTTGCAACAGGTATGGATATTGCTATCATCTGGATAGAGTTGTTCCTTGGTTTCCGGGTTATTCATTGCAATACATATTTTTTTTAAATTTTGAATTTTGAACTGTGAATTTTGAGTGTTTGGGCTATGAATGTTTGTCTCGATTTGAAATATGAATTGGGACAAGTTGGAGTTATATAGGTTTTCTACTACTGAGTTCTACGAATTTCATAGGATCATTCTGTTGAATCGTCCTAAAACCATATCGAATTTAACTTAATCGCCGCAATCAGCAGACATTGCAAAGGAAGCTACTGACAACAGAACGTTAGTTATATGGCTTTACACTAGATTACCTAAAGACGCAGTCAGTCAGTTATTCAGTAGGCATAGCGCCAAGTTCTTACAGGATTAAACAAATTGCGGGGCGGGCTTTTAACTTTTTCATATAAATTTTGCATATTTGCCAGGTTTGCCTCTAATTTGTAGCCCGGTTTCTTTTCAAGTTGTTCAGCATTCTTTAACCAGGCAGCTGCGGATTAGCCTTATCAACTTTATCCGTTGGCTCCACCCCAGCTTTTCCGACTGACAAACCAATGTACGTGCAAAGTTATTACATCTACGGCAAATGGAAGCCCATTAAATTTACGATATGGTAAACAATTTGCATAAAGCGTCAATCAGGCCACCCACAAATGATCCAAAAATTCAACTGGGTGTTGTTTTTTTTTTCAATTCTTTATAGATAGCGGAAGGATTTGTTTGTTTGTTTACACTGCTACTTGTTTTTATTTTTATACAATTGCTTTTAATGGGTTTTGGCGTTGTCTTCTATGGAACAGGCTGTTTGTGTTTACATAACAGAGTTGTCATTGAATTTGTACCAAAGAAGAAGTTGCTCCAAAAACTGAGAAATCCAAAAAATCTGCAAATTGTCTTGAAACTTTGTGTTGACATTTTCAAAAACATCGATGCAGCGATATATCGAAGTTTAAGATAATATGACTAATTATGTATCGATACATTGATGTTTTTCTGTTACAAGCATCAAAAACATCTATGTTTTCCAGCACTGCTCTAAATATTATCAAAAGAAAGCTTTCAAGCATTTGAAGTCGAAGACTAAATTAAGATACTAGAAGGCATGATTATAAATTTCCATATATCAATACCGAGGTGCTTTAAACTGTTTAAGAGTGACTCGAATGCTGTTTTCGGACTCGAATTTCAAATTCCTTTTTTGGTAACTACTCTAGGGGGAGCCGTAGAAAGAAAATCGGGACCCGGGGGGAAAAATGTACCAGCCCTTCTATTACACCTTTAGCTTGAATCACGACAATCCGAAAATTATTACATCGGGCCCTGAGAAAACTTCGGATCCAGGGGAATTCCTACTCCTCCTCTTCTCTCATCGGGCCTGCGTATACTATATATGTATAGAAATATAATTTTGCTTACAATTATAACCCCAGGCGATATTCCATTTCACTTATCGATGTTAAGATAATGTTGGAGGAAAGATTTTTTTAAGTAAAAGCTTAAAAAAGAGCTAAAATTTAAAAGGAAGCTCTATTCAAAGTTCATCCAATTGCTAGTACTAGATAGAAAGAAATTCGCTTTGCTGAAAAAAACTATGAACAATTTGGATTTTGAAGCTGAATTCTCAAATGATCGACATTGACCAAAAAATACGATCTTGTGGTGCATCCATTATTCGAAGGCTCATACTTGCTAAATTGGAAAAAGATGGGGATATCATAGTACAACCTTTAGTTTTAGTTAGAGGGGTGCTGCAAGTGCTGTCTAAAAGGTTTGGGTTAGACAAAGATGATGGTATGATCTAAGATTGGAGTACTTTAATTTCACCCCCAAAGGCTCCATCAGAACTCCACTTTTTTCTTATATTTGGTGCAGTAAACGAAGGCTGATAAATCCCGTGTTTTGGGACCTTCCCCTAAGTCTAAAACCGAGTTTTCATATACGATAATAACATTCACGGGCGGTAAGTGGATTGTGTGGTTTCTGCATGATATCCATGTAGAATGGTGTTTGCAGTTTTTGTGGATATATGTATATAGAATTTGCAAAATGAGTCTTCTACAGCGTTATATTATTATTACTTATTTAATATATACATATATAGTACATATCACAATTTAGTAAAACAAAAGAAAAATTTAACACATAATGCATGTTTCTTGAATAAGGAATTTTTTCGGTTGGGTTACTAACCCAACGCAACCCACTGTAAAGCGACCGTGATGGTTTTATAATGAAGTGCAAGGTATTTGTTTTTCCTCCACTCTTGTCTGAAAGACTTTTCCCTACCCGCCACCTCTACAAGCTCCCCCAATATCTTCATTTTTACTACGATAGTTTTGCAATCGAAGGAATAATTCGTTTTGATTTTCGAGCACAGAGCTAAAAACGTCGAGCCGTTGAGTTCCGAGGCCAAAAATCCACCAATTCATCTTTTTAAACGACCTACAGAGGTCATTGGAACTAATGTCTCTAAGATGTTATAATGCGATTACATAATATTTGTGCTCAGTTTATAATGATCCTTGGTATCAATCTTAACATTTTGTACTTATCAACAGACAGACGTACGGAAATACTGATTATAAGGTAGAGCTCTCCGGTGCCTTCTTCACTATATTGCAAAAAGTATAAAGATCCCAGAAGTTTACAAAAATTTCCAATAAAGGCAGCGTTTGGGAAATAGTTCACTGTGATTTTCGCTAGTTTAAAAAGTTTGCCCAAGCAAAGGCATTTTAAATTTGGACCATGCCCAATCTCAGTTAAAGTTTTATAAGGCGTTAAAGCGATTTGCGTCCTTGGTATCAGTTTTTGTGCATTGTGGCGACTTTTAATTTGCGAACATGTTGCACACTTGCCAATTCTCATTAGGAACTCAGACACATTGAGACTGCAGCTCTTGCAGGTTGGATGGCTCTGAGTGCTTCGAATTGAAGTTAGAAGTGACTAGAGGTAAACAGTGCCAAGTGTCGTGTTGGTTAATTCCACAAGCAGTCAGGTGAAAGGGAGCACACAAAATGATTGCATTTCATGGGTTTCCAGGCAACAGCAATAAAAACTAAGAGCCCCATGTTCTCCAAGAGTTGCGACAGAAACAGAGATCTAAAAAGTACTAAGTGCAGCATACCAAGCACAAAGTGAAACCCAAAACAGTGTTGCAAGGCGTGTGTGGGTGGTTGGGCATGGGCATGGGCGTGGCTGCTGGCAGTGCTGGAAAATGAGCAAATTATCTGTGCGCCAAGTCAAATTGTGGGCGGTATTTCAATTGTCGCGTTGTTTAAGTTTCGCCGAAAATTAAATTAATGGCTGACATTTTTGTTGCTGATGGAGCAGCATTTGTAGCAGGGCTTCCGTCAGCGCCAACTCCTCGGAATCCGGCTGATGACATTTCCAGCCAAATCGGAAACAAAGGCAAAATGGAGAAGTACCGCAGCTTTGTTGCCAGTCTTCAGTTTCCGTTCGCCATTTGCCAGTTGTCACTTGCGTTGATTAGAAGTGCTCTGTGTGTGTGAGAGGGATTGGGGTCGATATGGTCGCAGCAAGAAAATTGGCTTTTAATTGTTGCAAAAGCGAATTTGCCACAAACAGGATGAAATTAAGACATGGCCATATTTTATTTGTGCGCTTTAGAAGCAAAAGTGGGAATAAAAAAATAAATCAGTTCGGGTGGTGCTCACTATTGGAATACACTGCAATGACGTTTAGAAATGTTTGGGAAGTTAATAAATATATTATGGGAAATGGAATCTAAGAGAAGAAAAAATATACAACATACTATAAGGTTTAACATAACTAACCGATAAATCGTGGAATAGAAGTGTTCTGGGAGCCGACCTGCTGGCAACCAAACGAGTCACAGGTTGCGGATAGTAAAATGTTTAGAATCCCCAAGGCAGGATCTAAGACTACGTGAGGAAGAAGTCTACAAAAAGAAATCAACGAATGTGGTAGATGCTCATCTGACATTTATTATTGGGATCTTCGAAATAATGGGGAAATATTACCTTGATCAAAAAGTTCCCTAAGTCATCATCTCATTCATCCAATTCGATGTGTTTATTTTATTTTTCTTAAATTGCCACATCTATCATTGTCATTCTATTCAGTTTTTAGCGTATTAGGGCGTCTGCGAGAAGTGGACGTGAGTCCTTCAATAATGATAAACGCTTTGGCAGGCCATTGATATAGAAAACCAACGAAAACTTCAACACAATCCAAGCATGGATGACCATAGACAGCATATCGACCATTAGAGAGTTGGAAAAGGAGTTGGGTTGCTCAAGACATTTTGGTTAAGGACTTACGCCTCAGACGTGTCACTGCAAAGCTGGTGCCGAAAGATCCGAATTCCATGTAAAAAAGGATCATTTGCTTAAAAAGGGAATTAATGCCACCAAACAACCACCGAACTCACCTGATTTTGCTCCCTGTGAGTTTTTCTTATTCGGTCGATTCAAAAAAACCAATTCGTGGAACGCGTTACAGCACACGAGATGAGGTCATGGAAAAATCGAAGATGACTTTGATGGACATACCGCAAATGGGGTATGATGGAGTTACTTTTGAGGGTGAATACTGTGAAGGGAACAATATAGATGTTGATGTATAATCTTGTATTTTGGATTTTCGAAATAAATTTCGGGAACTTTTTGATCAAGATGGCATATTGACACGAAGTGACGAGTGACTTTTATGGCTTCTGGAACACACGGTAGGTAGACAAACGCTAAACAAGGCCGGGCTAACAATTTTGGTATAACCAACTTATCGTCCGTCACGCCTTTTTCAGCCTGTGACATATAACCTGGACCCTATGTCTATAGGGAATATGTAGCCAAAAAAAAAGTCGTCAAAAACCAAGTTAAAACGTATGCAAGAGCACAGATAAACCGAGGGCCAAGCACCGGCACATAAGCTAGAGTTAGTCGAGTCAGTCATACACACGGATTCCAATTGGAATATTAACTAATCCGTGTGCGGCACTTGTACATAACGACGTTTTCAATGAAGCAATCCTGCCACTTCTGTCAAGGACGATGGCAATGCCATTGGCTATGGCGCCACGCAGCGCATAGGAAATATGCGTACGTGCTCTTGTAATAAATTCACATTTTCCGGCTGACACGCAAAGCCTAGGATTGGGTTTTTGCCTACGGAAAGCAAGCGGCACGTAAAGACAGCAGTGGTGTACCAGGAGCAGGTACATAGCGTAACGTCGCTAGCTGTCAAAATAAGGATGTACGACGTCCTAAATACCAAGTCACTAAAACAAAAGTGAAAAAGTAATCATAGAATTTGACCAACGGCAGACAGTCGGACACATCCAGACAGACATCCGGACAGCCCCAATTCTGTGTTCATTCGACAGGTAAAAGCTACCCTGGACACAGCTTTGAAATGGCTCTGATTATGCGGCTGAACTTAAACAGGCTTCAACTCGACTGAATCGAACTGAACTCAATGGCATGTTGACAATGATAACGAAGTTGGCCATAGTCACGCCATGGGTTAAAGTTAAGTTTCACGCTGTGGCCTAAAACAAAAAAATGCCAAAGGTGACATTTCTATAAAAAAGTTGTACATATATACTGACTAGGTTAGTATATAATATGGCTGGCAGTCCACATTAATATTTCATGAGAAATCATAGTTTGGTGATGCGTATAATTCAAAGCAATTGCAATGCGAATTAATTTCATTTCTTTTGATTTAATTTTTCTATTTTATTTTCTACTTAAATTTTCGCATTTTTTTTTTAGATCTATATGCGGGTATTCAACTTGGTGGGACTGACTACAGGTAAGCAAATACATGCATATCTATATATAGGCATATAATTCTACTTGCGATTTGAATTTTATTGATTTAGTTACTTGGATAATGTAAGCTTAAATTATATGAGCGAATATTTGATTTGAAAATTTTATTCGGATTCGTTTTGAAGCCACATATTTGCCACTCTCAATTTCGCTAAAACGAATTTTTCATGTGAAATCAATTAAACCATATGAAAACTTAATTTTGGTGAAATTGTGAACAGCAAATATGTGACTTTAAAATGAAACCGAAATAAATATTCCCATTCTTTTTTGCGAGTTTTGATTTTTTTGTAGACTTGATTTAGTTTGCCATAAGTGAGCATTCTCATAATAGCTAAACGAAAAAATTCTTTCCCTTGACTCGGTATTAAAAATTAAAGCTATTTAGAAACCAATTATTGTCAATCCAACTAATACCAAAAATTTGTCTGTTTTCCTACGTGACAGTTGAACCATGTAATTATATACAGACCAAATGGCAGCATCCATTTGCCTTCACCTCTCCCAGATCACCCATTTTCTTGGCCAGCATTCACATCACTTATGAAATATGACAGTTTTGCACACCACGCACAACTTTTCCACTGTTGGCACCACATTTTCAAATAGCATGAATTATTATATTAGAAAGTTTTACCAAAAACGACAACCAAGGACTGACAGTCTCAGGGAAACAAGGGGGAACAAATAGCAAGTGGAGCAGGAATTGGTTCCTAAGGCAAAGCGCATCTTTGGCACATAAAGTTTTTGGTTCGAAGCATTTACTAAATGTTGCAGACGCACGAAAATTAGTTTAATCGTTTAAAAGCGTCAACTCTCAGGGCCTTTTGGCGATTTCGAAAGCGTTTTGTTGACTATGATTTACGCTGAGTCTTGAAGATAGTATTGAATGAATTCAAATTTCGATTTACCTGCAAAAGTTTCAAACAGAATAAGAAGAAAATAATAGAAAAAAGTTATTTTAGCTTAGGGATTTCATTGCTCTGGTCTAGAACAGTATCATATCTGTAGTATTAAAAGTTTTGTTAATATTTCAACTGGTAAAAAGTTGGCTTTAAAGTTATAAATTATTAAGAGCCGTGTTTGAATTTGTATGACAACTCAAAAACGCAAAAACGTTTTTACATTTAGTCTTTAAGAAAATCTGAAATTTTTTAAATTAAAATTAAAAATGTAAAAATAACACTAGTTTGCAAATTTAAGAGTCATCGAGTTAATTTTGGCAGTTGGCAAACAGATTTGTGGCTAAACAACAATAGCAATACATATTTTACATAGAACATGGTTAATCCTAGGCATGGGATATAGAAAAAGTCTCTATATAAATACTGTAAACATTACATAAGCTTTTGTAGTATTGGGTTTTAGTATAGCATTCACATTTTTCGGACAACCTACGCTAAAATGCCTATGGTAGTACTCACCTTTATTCGATGTATCTCCATTTTGAGACCGGCGCTTATCCAAAAGCAACTGCTTGTACAATAACTGCAAATTGCAGCTTGGATTGATCTTCTAAAAATACCTAATCCACCGCATATTGTTACGCTCTTTTGGCAAAACTTCGGTATGTCTCAAGCAAGCTGTTCATTTCCCATGATGTACCTTAAAAAAAAAGATAATTATTAATACAAATTTTGATTCATAATAGGTACATAGAGCAACAAATATATTATAAAGTTCGTTTTTGTCATTTATATAAAAAGGAGGAGTTCGTTAAAGTCGGGGATGAATCAAATCGGGTATATTGCTTCAGAACTCGAATAGATATTTATTTGCTAAATTTGGTAAAGATATCTTCATAAACCCAAATACGTTTTTTTGACCGAACAATCCTAAGAGGCTATAAGATGAAGTCAGCCGTTTTTGATCAAATTTGTTACAGTGCTGGGAAGCTCTAAGAGACTTCCGAATGACAAATTTTAAAATTTTTCTGTATCTTTATAAACAACCGAGTAATGCCCTAAAAGATTTTTCTATCGGTCCAATAGGAGCTATGTTCCTAACATTTTGGTAAAGTGCTGGGGAACTTTAAATAACTACTAAATGCCTCAGTTCGTAAGCCCATGAAATAAAACCTAGCCGTTTTTTTTGACTGATTGGTCATATGGGTGCTATATGATGCGGAACGATCGCCACACTTTTATGGGAGCTATACAGTATAACAACATTATAAAAAACTAAAATTTTCATGTCTCTTTGGTTGCTCTAGCTCTTGATGAGATAGACAGACATACATTGGGTTTGGTGGGTCTGCGACGTTTCCTTCCGCATGTGACACACATTTTCGGCTTGCACAAACTTAATATAGCATTTTATTCGAAATCAAGGTGGTCTTTAATGCCAAGTAAGCTTAAGAGAATATTGACCACACATAAATTATAATAAGGATTATAATAAAGATGATACATTTTGTAAGATGGTCTTTGGTTACTATACAAAGTTACTTGTTTGACAAAGAAAACATGTTTTTGTTTTTGGTAATTGGTTATTGATAACAGCGTCTGGAGTTGGGTTGGATTGGACTCTTCGAAAATTATTGAATTTCTTAGTACAGCTTTAATGGCTGTCAATTAAATTGATGCTTATTTTTGTATTTAATATAGAGATGGGCTTTAGTATCTGGCAGCAATCAGAAATTGAGCCGAATTTCAAAGTTGTTACTGCTGCAATTCCACGTATTAAATTGTCATACCGGATCGTAGGCTTGTTTGAGGAACTCATCTTTCTCACTTTTTAACTTACCAAGTCAGATGCAGTGGCACTCTAGTCGAATTTTTCATAAGTATGTGCAGCTGGATACTTGTATTGGGAGATTCCAGATTAGCGTAAAGTGCTGCATTAGCCACTTTGTCCTGTGGAAAAAGTAAGAAATACTTTAAAGTTTATATAATTTAATTATTTACATAATATTTGCTTAACACGCCAGTGTATAAACTATGTTTATACATAAGTAAATATAATTTGTATTTACATTTTGAAGTACATGCGCAAACGTCTTTAGCATCAGCCAGCACGTCGTACATAAATATATGTCCAACAAGTTGTTAATTTATTTATCAAACCTCACTATTTAAAGCTGATGTATATTATTTAACATTCTCGGCCAACATTATTTTATTTAAATATCTTTCAAAATATTTCACTGCATTTTCTTCTCACAATGCGCATCGCGTCACACACACAACAGAAAGAACAGCAAACGAAAAGCCCCGTTGGCTAGCGATGAGATTTTGAAACCGATTATTTATCATACAGTAATCGATGGCTAACAACGAACAGCTGTGCGTTCAAACTATCGCACAGTTTATCGTCACTAATTATTTGTAATGTTTTAATTTGAACTAATGAAAAAGTCGCTTTAAATTTAAGTCATGTTTTGTACGAAAAGATGACAAACTAAATAGTATCTTACTCAAGACGTAACTAACTACATTAAATAAGTAAACCAATTCGGTTTAAGGAAAATAGTTAAAACAGCTGATATTATTCCATGCACAAGAAAATTTGGGCACCAAACTCTTAATATTCGTCTCAAGCATCTATTCTGGAAGCTTTATATTTTCTGTGCTATTGCTTTGGTTGTGAGCCATGTTTCACATCAATAAGAAGCACTCTCCGGATATAATACGACCCAAATCAGACACCACGGGGAATAAGTTGGAAAGGATTTCGTGTACATGCCAACCAGTATTACCGCCACAAAAATGACGTCAGCATGGAAATACGTTGACGGCCTAATCTTGCTAATCTTGGTGTTACTTTGGGCTAAGTAGGGAATTCAAGAGTATAGACCTCTCTTGACACACGAAGATAAATCTTTACAAGTCCGTCATCATAACGTGCTTCTCTAGGGCGCTGAAGCATGGACATTTTCATCATCTGATTAGGCGATTTTAACGTTAGAATATCGATTGCTATCGAGTAATGAAGTTATGCATTAAACTAAAATCGAGCAAAAAACTGCACTTTAATTTTGTTGTGCATTTATTCATTTTATTTATATCGAGAAACAAGTTGTATGCAATATTAACTTAACACCTTCCGCAACACTGTCTTTTTTGCTTATTGGCAACTCCATAAAAGTAAGGACTGCAACTCTTGTTCTGTCAACCAAACGAAAAAGTAATATAAAAATGCGGTCTGTGTTGGCAAAGCTTTCTCTGTCATTAAAACGAAGAATTAATAAAAAGATGAAACGTTTTGTAAGTTTTCTAATTTATAAATTATATGGCAATTAAGTATAATAATATTTGCAGAAAAAAAGCGTGAAATCTCCTTTGGAAGTAGTACTTCTAATACTAGACGCCTTTGAGAAGACCAAGTTCTGGCGTTTTAACGAATTGGTGCATATTGCACATGAAAAAAAAAAATATGTACGATTTATCCTACTGAAATTATGCGAATACCACCAAACGGGTGAACATCGCTACCGTTGGGAACTCAACAAGGAGTATAGCCTCCTGGTAAACCCGAAAAAATAGAAGGCCATACGGAAGATACAGAAATTGGATGAGGCTGTGACATGTTATAAATTTCTACAAATATAATTGAACATAGTATATTAAATATACAAAAATCGAATAAAATGGATGTGCAGCCAACTCTGTAAATATATATACATAACTAAGTTCCTATAAGTCCTACATGGACTGCAGGGCCATTACAAATCTCCTCCACTGTTCGCGATTGCCAGACATTTGTTTAATTTGGTGCCATTTCATTCCTAGACATTTAAATTCCAGGTCAACTTGTCTGCGCCGTGTGTGAGCTGGTCTGCCTCTGCGTCTGTGACCTTGGAGATTTCACGCGTTTGCAGTTCGAGTTAGGTCCGACTTAGACGTTCTCAGTGAGTGCTCCATCTATGCACATTGTTTGGTACGCGCTCGAAGTTCGTCATTTGTTGTAGTTCGTGGCCAGCAGATGCGGAGTATTTTGCGTAGACATGGATTGATGATGGTTTGGAGGGGTTGTAAGAGGCGACGGTTAGCATTCCATGTTTCGCATCTGTATACAATAATCACCATTATATTAGAGTTTTTAATTTCATTAGAGTCTAGAGCTGTTTTGATTTCCATATATACTGGAGGAGTCATAGGCGTAGTTACTTCATAACACAGAGCGTAAAGTGTGTAAAAGTTGTGTATTGTTATGTTTATAGGCACTTTTAATTATACGTACTATATACATATGTTTAGAATTTTTAATATTTTAGTTTTTCATCCAGCCGTGGAATTTAAGAACAGACAAACAGGCCTATGATACGGCCATGTCTCTGCCTTGGGTGCTGACTAATGGTAGCTCAGGCGAGAGAACATTCGAAAAAATTACCACAAAACTAAGACGTACTCTGGATACCTGCCGACTTCCAGTTTCCATAAATGGCTTCCCGCGGTACCCAGATTATGGAGCGGGTGACCAACCCCTTCCGGTTTACTCGTGTCCATACATGAACTCGAATAAACAACAAATATAAAACCAGAGAACGTAGCTGGCTAAAATAAGGAAGGAACAAAGCTCCCGTCACAAAAAGCAGTCAGTTCATTTCCATATTAGACTGTGTCGGTAAGAATAAGACGCAAACCCACCGTCTTCCCTAAATTGTGCCCAGCCCAACTTTAGATGTAATTAAAAATGTGCAAGTGCAACAAAATGATAAAAGGAAAATTTGTATTAAACATCTTCATACATATGTATGGAAAAGCATGTGGAAAATAAATTCCTATGTCAAAGTGGTTGTTGGGCTCATCAAACATCCAATTTGGCTGTTGTACAAAGTAATTTAATTCTAGGAAATACTTTTTTTTTGGCATTTGGCATACGCTGCTGTAGATTATAATACAAGGTTTGATTTGTTTTTGATTGCTGACGTCATGCAGTCGAATCTTTGCTTGCGCCCAAGGCGTTCTTTACCAGTTTAAGTCTCTTCGACTAATAGGACATCATTTTGTTGCACATGGCACTGTATGAGAAAATACTGAAAAAATTTTCACGTTTCCATAGTTACATTGCACGCCCAAAAAAAGGAATTTAAAAGTTGAACTGTATATGGAAATCTCTGATAATAGAGGGTACATCCTTGTTAAAAACCAAGCAACGACCGGCTACATCATACCATGTTGGCCATGGTTATATACATAGATGTCGGGAAACGCGAGCTCACACTGTTGCTTATGTGCGTGCATTTGTCTATATACTACATATACATACATATGTATGTACATATGTAGAAAGAAAAAGAGGAAAATCACAAAATCTATATTTTTAAGTCATTTCATTTGTTTGCAATATCTGAAGTAAATATGTACATATGTATTTATTCTTATGTTTTACTGATTAGGGGCAGCATTGCAGTGCACATCTTGCAAAGCAGGTGGCCACAATTTGCCATCACGGAATTGTAATAGTTGCTGCTGTTCCTTTATCTCCTTGAGAGGCATACGGCCTCAGTGACACATTTCCATCTAGTTGTTTGCGATTACTTTTAATTCGTGGAAATCGTGGATCCCTGTTGTACAAGTCTCGGCATGCAGCGTTCGTCACCATGAGGTTTTTAGACGTTCGCTTTTTCGTCTACCTTGCGCATTCCAATCTAGTGCTTGGCGACATATTTCCTTTAGAGCCTTACGAAGCGTATGGCGAATACATCGCCATTTACGTCTTTTTATTTAGTTTTCCATTGGTTTGATGTGACATTTCCGATAGAGTTTATTCATTAGTTATAAAATTTGTGCACCAAATTCTTAAAATTCGTCTCAAGCATCTATTCTGGAAGCTTTGTATTTTTTGTGCTATTGCTTTGGTTGTGAGCCATGTTTCACATCAATATAGAAGCACTTGGAAGATGTTTCTGAGTTTAGTGTGAGTTGATAACATTGACGAGCACCAGACTTTCCCTAGCTGAGCGTATGCGCGCAAGTATGTCTTTTTTGGCGCTATGCTCTCCGGATATCAGACACAGCGGGGAATAGGTAGCTGCAACTTCACAGTTGTAAAGGATTTCGTGTACATGCCAACCAGTATTACAGGCACAAAAATGACGGTAGCATGGAAATACGTCGACGGACTAATCTTGCTAATTGGTGTTACTTTGGGCTAAGAAGGGAATTCAAGAGTAAAGACCTCTCTTGACACACGAAGATAACCCTTTACAAGTCCGTCATTATACCGCGCTTCTCTAGGGCGCTGAAGCTTGGGCATTTTCATCATCCAATAAGGCGATTTTAGTGGCTTTCTAGGAAAAATCCTCCGACGTATCTTTGACCGATAAATGTTGATGGTGACTTCAGTATTTGAATGAGCCACGAGCTGTATGCGCTCTACGGCGACAGTGATCTAGTTCGGCGCATACAACTGCAACGTCTGCACTGGTTGGGTCATGTTGCACGAATGGATTATAATGCATTAGCCAGAAAGGTCCTTGAGCGGAGTTTACTGGAAGGTCGACGACGACAAAGACGCCCGCCTCTGCGATGGGAAGATCAGGCAACGGAGGATTTTCGCAGCCTTGGGATTATCCGCTGGCGTAGGATAATTATCGCGGCCAAGACCGATAACCGGTTGTAAATGCCAAAATAATAATAGTAGATCATGTTACTTGTGGTGTTTATTTTAAGTGTTTTGGTTTTATTTGTATTTACCCTAAGTACATCAGCACCATATCAAAGTGCCTCACTGATAGCAGGCAGACGTCATCAGCATAGGAAAGGTCTGCAAGGCGTTTATACGATTGCAACACATTGTCAATGACAATCAGCCACAGGAACGGCGAAAACTAACAACCTTGACCAACATCGTATTTGATTTCGATTTAGTTGCAATAGTAGGCAGAATCATTTGGAATGTTTTCCAATTGATCGTTTAATTTAGCCAACTGGAACATGCACAAACTACTTGCCGGCACTTTAGTGGCGTTCGAGTCAGTTTGGTCATGTCCAAAGCATTCCAAAAGGTTTAAATTTGTTGATATGTGCCATTTGTTTAATTGCATCAAATAAGCGAGCAGAAACATCATACTTCGTTTTTAATACAATTTTTTTCGGTTTGGAGGTTACTTTTTCTGTTTTTGTATTTGTATGTACGCACATGTTTATCATTGTTATCGATTGAAGAACAAATACAAACCTGTTTTGCGCCAGCTTTATAAAAGCATGCATGCATTTGCATTTTCTTTATAGCATGATTTTTTATACAGAATTTCAACGACTGCGATTTACTCTACTAGGCGTTATTAGCAATAAAATAGATGCATCCATATCTTTCCTATTTCAACGCTATCGTCTAGATGTTGCATAAAAACTTATTTTTCGCCTAATAAAACTACGCTTTGCCAACAAAAAAAATAAAAATAAAAAGAGTTATTCATTTAGTATTCGGGAACCGCTTTTATTTGGAAACTGCTTACAGAACAACTCGGACTGTCAGGCGTTCTTGAACATTCTGCTCGCATTCGGGGCAGCAGGCATAGATGTCCCGAGCCAAATCAATGCACTCCTGGCACAGAATGTGGCTAGAGGGTGTCGTCACTTGCTGATGCAAGCATGGCTTAAGGTAATTGCAGTACATGCAACGCCTATATCCATAACTCGGTGGCGCATTCGCCAATGCAACTCCATTTGCAGTTGCCCAGTAGTCTTGATTGGGCGCAGTTTCTAAAACATCATCGGAATCGAAAATTTCCACTTTTATTATTATTATTTGGGCTTTTATGAAAAAAGCTCCATAAATAGGACCCGAAAAGGCGAATCCAGTCCATGAAACAAGTCATGTTAATATAGCTGCAAAAGATATGTTGATAAGCTATTTATTTTTTAAAGTTGTTTTTTATAATAATTTTTTACTTACTGCTGCGACTGCTTGATGCTTCACGAAAGATTTTCTTTAAAAGAACCCAGCTAATGTCTTGATGGCACAAGGTGCTTTAATTTAATTATCGTTTATCAGTATTGATTTATTATATAAATCGACTTTTCAGTTTATATCAAACTTTAAAAGAACATTGCCTTAATGAATGTTTCATCTCATTCGTTTCATTGTTATTGAATGCTTTCCTAATTGCTATGCAAAATCTCCATTATATATTTTTATATAGAGCTCTTTTATTTAACATATACACAATAATAGGTTTTAGTGAAAACTTGTTATTAGACTTATATACATATATATATATGCATATATAAATATATATTTTTTGTGTTATCCCAAATCTGTTTTTGCGCGAAGTGCTTTTACGCGAATTTGATTTAACGCATTTCAAAAAAATAATTCCGCTCATTTTTTACTGGATTTTATTTGATTTAACGCAATTTTAAAAAATCTTCAATTATTTTTAGTAAAAAATAACATCTTAAACTCAAAGCACTTTAAAGAAAAAACAACTGCTATAGATATTTGTATAGTTTGAAAACAGCTGATAACAGATTATGTTATTAATTGCGGGAATGTAAATTGGTCAAAAAATGCATAACGGTAAAAAGATACAGTTACAAATAAACAAACGAGAACTGAAAACAAAAGCGTACATCTAAACTACATATATGCACAACTTTTTTACTTATTTCGTTTCATAAAAAGATAATGAAAAAAATCGTTTTTGTTCATAAATTTTTTAGTTAATAATTAATTTGTAAAACTTTTTCATTTTGCAAACATTTTTTGCCAAACTCTACTTTTGTTTGTAGACACACAAAACATTCGTCAAATTTTTTAAGAATAAAGAATAAATGATTAAAGAAGAAAAAACAAATTCCCCTTCCGATAAAAAAACAGCATAGCGAAAAATAACTTACCGTTGCAAGTCAAGAGCGAGTGATAATAACTAAGCAGAAAAATAACTTCCCACTGCTTTATAAATAAGGACTAAAGAAGAATTTTCCATACGTTAAAATATTCCTTCCCCTTCGAACGTAAAAAAATCATAATGGTAAAACCAGACAGTTACAATTAAAAAAAACGAGGGCTTTATGTATGTTGCTCTTTATCGGCTCCTGACGCATAAAAAATAAGTATTGTGTAAACTAGAGCAAAAAAAGTTTAACTTAAATTTAAAATATTTATTTGTAAAAACAAAAAAGTAACAATAACCGGTCTAAACAGAGTATGCAAAATTTTGTGTGCAACTATTTTAGTATTTTTTCTGGCATTGCTTTATGTTAGTTTTAAAAATCTGGCAACACTGCAAGCTACATCCGCCACAAGCACGTTTAAGCAATAAGTGCGCAGTTTAATCAGTTGCAAAAGTTTGAAAAAAAAAAGAGAATTAAAAATGGATCCAACTGAGGCTAAAGCCGAAGCCAACCAAAATTTGAACGACAATGCATTGGCAGCTGGGAACACCGCATTAATTTCTCGCCAATTGATTCGCGATAACGCCAACTCTCGTCGCATTAACTTTAAAGTGGACACCAAGGCCAATTTTATAAACATTATTTTTGACTCGCTGCAACTGCAGCAGCAGCGCCGCCTTGGAGAGGACGGCGAAGACGAAATCTATGTGAAAGATGACGAAGAGCTGTATGTGGACGCCGAAGTTTATAAGCTAAGCGAAACAAACCGTGAACACACTCTGTTAAGCAGAATTGTGTCACTGGTTAACAATCCCACGAAAAATTTAGACAAACGCCCCGTACTTAACATACCAATGCTGGTCATCTCCACCACTTGTAAGTTGCGCATGCGCCTATACTTGCTGCGTCCTGATGTAGGCAACGTTACGGTGTACACCAGCGAGGTACCTCTCGAGAAAGGTCAGATTTTCGAAGGCATGTATGAGACTAAGTTGGAGCAAGTGCTTAACAATGCCGGCAAAGAATTAAGCTGGATAAGCGTGCAGAGCGGCAGCATCTACAAGGAATTCACAAAGCAGTCCATGATCAAATTTTATTTGACCCTCTCTAACAAAGAGCTGCCGGCTTTAATTGACGCGTCAGAGCTGCGTAAATATACAGCACACATCACGGCTACTTCCTTGACTCCGGCTGGCAACAACAGCAACGACGTTACAGAGATTGTAATCAGCAACAACCCCCACTTTCCCACCACTTTATGTCCCTGGTGTCCAAGTAAATTTCGCTTCATGGATGCACTGCTTACCCATCTGCAGCGTCGCCATACAAACGTCACTTTCGAGTATGGCATGTCGGAAAACGGAATAAACATAGTTGCCGCTAATCAATCATCATATAAATTTAGCGGGAATTCTATATGCTGTGTATTACAGTGAATTTTTTTTTACTTATTTCGTTTCATAGAAAGATTCTAAAATAACTCGTGTTTTTTCATAAATTTTGTAGTTAAAAGTATAACTCTTTTTATTTTGCAAACATTTTCTTGCCAAACTCTACATTTGTTTATATTTATTTAAATATGCTGCTCTTTATCGGGTCCTGACGCATAAAAAATAAGTATTGTGCAAACTAGAGCATAAAAATGTTAAACTTAAATTTAAAATATTTAAATTTATTTAAAATAAATAATTCTTGTAAAAACAAATAAATAACAATAAACGGTCTAAACAGAGTATGGAAAATTTTGTGTGCAACTATTTTTAGTATTTTTTTCAGGCATTGGTTTATGTTAGCTGTGAGCTGTGTCACTGGTTAACAATCCCAAAAAGAATTTAGACAAACGCCCCGTACTTAACATACTAATGCTGGCCATCTCCACCACTTGTAAGTTGCGCATGCGCCCATAGTCCTGATGTAGGCAACGTTACGGTGTACACCAGCGAGCTACCTCTCGAAAAAAGGGCAGATTTTCGAAGGCATGTATGAGACTAAGTTGGAGCAAGTGCTTAACAATGCCGGCAAAGAATTAAGCTGGATAACCGTGCAGAGCGGTAGCATCTACAAGGAATTCACAAAGCAGTCCATGATCAAATTTTATTTGACCCTCTCTAACAAAGAGCTGCCAGCTTTAATTGACGCGTCAGAGCTGCGTAAATATACAGCACACATCACGGCTACTTCCTTGACTCCGGCTGGCAACAACAGCAACGACGTTACGATTGTATACAGCAAGAACAACCAAGCTCCGTTACAAATATGTCCCTGGTGTCCAAGAAGTTTTAGCTACATGGAAGCACTGCTTATCCATCTGCAGCAGCGCCATACAAACATCACTTTCGAGTATGACATGTCTAAAAACGGAATAAACATAGTTGCGGCTGTGAATGATCAACCAAAGACTAAGTCATCTGTCCCGAAAGAGGATTAAATTTAATCGAACATGCTGTTTACAGTGTATTTTGTCTTCCATACATACACATACAAAAAACATCATTATTAATTTTACAAAAAATTCAATTCAAATTCATAAAATAAATAAAATAATTTTATTGCTGCACGATCTTAATAAATAGCTGTTATAAATCTGAAATCTTGAACTGCATTAGCCATCAGGTCATCTCGTTCAGCTATGTAGTTCTCTTCGTAATAAGTAGCCACAGCAGTTGACTGTCTCAAATTTCCAACTGCTGTAGATGATTTTATTGTAATGTTTATTGCGATAGCTTCTTAACGATTAACATTGAAACTATACAACTGACTGATCTATCCCAGCTGGAGCAGTTTACAGCGCCGATTACAATGCAGCTGCTGGAACTGCATCAACGGGAATGACCTCGGGCGGATAATTATTAAACGCAAGATTTAGATTTGGAAATTTGTAAATCTTAGTAATCGTCAAAGTGCCTTTTATAAGGCTATAACTACTTACTGTGCGACTTTATTGTCGTCTGCAGCATCGCCAGCTATGCTAGCTGGATGATTCCTAGATTAAAATTCATATAGACAACTTCATATAAAGCAGTGGGGAACTTTTGTTAAATGAATTGGGCCGTCGTGAGCAATTCTTAGTCATGCGCTACGAAAAAGCTTTGACAGCACCAGCCAAGGCAGCCAAGGTCAGACTGACCACAGCGCAGGCGGAACCTTTGTCGACATTATTATTTCTAGTGGAAACAATACACATAGCAGACGGACAACGCTCAAATAATTTGCTTGGGCAAATCGCTGCTGTCTTGATCTAAGGCAAGTTTTCTTTGCCCGCTTTTGGCAATAACAAACTCATCAGGCTTCCACGATATCATTGGAAGATCCACCATAGCCGTTTGGCATTACCAGATTGATATTTAGACCCTTGGCCAATTGTTTAAATTCATTATTCAACCACCTAAAGAATGTTGATTCGATTATTAATGTGCGAGTTGGAGGTGAGGCAGTGACTGCTGATATATAAAGTCTCTTATCTAAAAACAGCATCCTATTGATGCAATGGTATCTGCAACGATGGCCGGAGTGTGTGGGAATTATGCATATACATTTATATAAATATGTTTCAGGGACGCTTTTTTGTCATCATGACGTTCAGTTTGGGCGTCCACCAGAGCACCATCTAAACAATACGACACATTTTGTAAACAATGAGGTGAACTTCATAGCTCACAACGAATGTCTCTGTGTATTATTGGTGAGCTATGAAGTTCACCTCATTGTTTACAAAATGTGTCGTATTGTTTAGAAAATGTGTTGTACTGTTTTGATGGTGAATCAGCATATTGTTTATAGCTCTTGATCTCTGTAATAAAAATTTGCAGCCTAATGATATTAAATAGCATTATAGGGAGTTGAAAATTTTCGTAAAACTTTAACAGGCCAAAAGGTGAAGGACCTTTATGTTAGTTTTTAACTTAAGCTGTTAAGTTTGTGCTTCTTCTTTACAGATTTTGTTTACATTTTTAAATTTGCGCTAATCCCGTTTTGTTGTTAACTTGGCCATTGCTTGTTTATGTTAAATTTAGTTAAACTTATCAAAAGTCTTTAATTTTTATTTATTGCGTTTTATGTAAGAGATAAAAAATTTATTTTAAAATGCTTACATTCTACACCTAATTCTTTTTTTGCGCGAAGTTGAAGTAACGCGATTAAGAAAAATAAATTTTTTTAGTAAAAACTTACAACTAAAACTCAAAACACTTTAAAGAAATAACAACATCTATATTTGTACAGTTTGAAAACAGCTGATAGCAGACAATTTTATTAGTTCTTGAATTATTATCATTCTCCGTATTCGCAGTCTCTGGGTTCAATAAACAGTAATTCATAATATGAATTTTCGTATTACGAAATTCATATTTTTTATTGTCCTTTTTCGTTTTTACTTACCTAATAAGCTATTTAAATAAAAAATGTTAAAGCAACATTTTAATTTAAATAAACAACCTAACTCCCACGTAAAAACGGTTATTTTATATCATAAGCTGATATTATTTTAGTTGGATTTAATATGGATACTGTATCTTTTTTATATGCCTTTTTTTACTCGTATTTTCTGAGAACGTATCTATCACTTAAAAACAGAAATAGGTGTATTAAAAAAAAAAAGAAAAGGTATCTGTAATTTAAAGGTACGGTCGTGCCACTACTCAATGTTTTTGGATAATCATTACTTCTGATAATCTACGTTATCCTCACTCCTAACCAATCTCTGGCTGACTGTCGCAGTACATTTCATTGATAACTTTGAAAGCTACTGAGACAAAAAACCAAAATCTTTATTCTGTAAGCTGGTCCATTTTAATTTTGGCTTAAAACAATTAACCAAACAAAAACGAATAAAAATAAAAGAGTTGGGTTGGGCGCCAGAGCAAGAGGGACAGAGCAAATTGCTTAAACTTAATGTGAAAAATATTAAATTTAATACCGATAAATGTTGATGGTGACTTCAGTACTTAAATAAGCCACGAGCTGTATGCGCTCTACGGCGACAGTGATCTAGTTCGGCGCATACAACTGCAACGTCTGCACTGGTTGGGTCATGTTGCACGAATGGATTATAATGCTTTAGCCAGAAAGGTCCTCGAGCGGAGTTTACTGGAAGGTCGACGACAACAAAGACGCCCGCCTCTGCGATGGGAAGATCAGGCAACGGAGGATTTTCGCAGCATTGGGAGTACCAATTGGCTTCAGCAAGCACAGGACAGAATCCGCTGGCGTAGGATAATTATGGCGGCCAAGACCGATAGCCGGTTGCAATGGCCAAAATAATAGTAGTAGATCATGTTACTTGTGGTGTTTATTTTAAGTGCTTTGGTTTTATTAGTATTTACTCTTAGTTCAAAAACACCGGCATTATATCAGAGTGCCTCACTGATAGCAGGTAGACGTCATCAGCATAGGAAAGGTCTGCAAGGCGTTTATACGATTGCAACACATTGTCAATGACAATCAGCCACAGGAACGGCGAAAGCTAACAACCTTGACCAACGTCGTATTTGATTTCGATTTAGTTGCAATAGTAGGCAGAATCATTTGGAATGTTTTCCAATTGATCGTTTAATTTAGCCAACTGGAACATGCACAAACTACTTGCCGGCACTTTAGTGGCGTTCGAGTCAGTTTGGTCATGTCCAAAGCATTCCAAAAGGTTTATATTTGTTGATATGTGCATTTTGTTTAATAGCATCAAATAAGCGAGCAGAAACATCATATTTCGTTTTTAATAAAATTTTTTTCGGTTTGCAGGTTACTTTTTCTGTTATTGTATTTTTATGTACGCACATGTTTATCATTGTTGTCGATTGAAGAACAAATACAAACCTGATTTGCGCCAGCTTTATAAAGTCATGCATGCATTTGCATTTTCTTTATAGCATGATTTTTTTTATAGAATTTCAACGACTGCGATTTACTCTACCAGGCGTTATAAGCAATAAAGCAGATGCATCCATATGTTTCCTATTTCCACGCTATCGTCTAGATGTTGCATAAAAACTCATTTTTCGCCTAATAAAACTACGCTTTGCCAACAAAAAAAAAGTGTTATTCATTTAGTATTCGGGAACCGTTTTTATTTGGAAACTGCTTAGAGAACAACTCGGACTGTCATGCGTTCTTGAACATTCTGCTCGCATTCGGGGCAGCAGGCATAGATGTCCCGAGCCAAATCAAGGCACTCCTGGCACAGAATGTGGCTCGAGGGTGTCGTCACTGGCTGATGCAAGCAAGGCATAAGGTAATTGCAATACATGCAACGCCTATATACATAACTCGGTGGCGCATTCGCCAATACTCCATTGGCAGTTGCCCAGTAGTCTTGGTTGGGCGCAGTTTCGAAAACTTCATCGGAATCGAAAATTTCCACTGGCGTTAAATTATTTGGGCTTTTATGAAAAAAGCTCCATAAATAAGACCCGAAAAGGCGAATCCAGTCCATGAAACAAGTCATGTTAATATAGCTGCAAAAGATATGTTGATAAGCTATTTATTTTTTAAAGTTGTTTTTATAATAATTTTTTACTTACTGCTGCGACTGCTTGCTGCTACACGAAAGATTTTCTTTAAAAGAACTCAGCTAATGTCTTGATGGCACAAGGTGCTTTAATTTAATTATCGTTTATCAGTATTGATTTATTATATAAATCGACTTTTTAGTTTATATCAAACTTTAAAAGAACTCTGCCCTAATGAATGTTTCATTCTCATTCGTTTCAATTTGTTTCAATGTTATTGAATGCTTTCCTAATTGTTATGCAAAATCTCCATTATATATTTTTAAATAGAGCTCTTTTTTTTAATATATACACAATAATAGGTTTTAGTGAAAACTTGTTATTAGACTTATATATATATATGCATATATAAATATATATTTTTTGTGTTATCCCAAATCTGTTTTTGCGCGAAGTGCTCTTACGCGTATTTGATTTAACGCATTTCAAAAAAATAATTCCGCTCATTTTTTACTCGATTTTATTTGATTTAACGCAATTTTAAAAAATCGTCAATTATTTTTAGTAAAAAATAACATCTTAAACTCAAAAGCACTTTAAAGAAAAAACAACTGCTTAGATATTTGCATAGTTTGAAAACAGCTGATAACAGACAATTTTATTAGTTGTGGGAATGTAAATATGTTTTTTCTTGAATTATTGGCTTTTAATTTAAAACCATTAATTGTCTTTAAATAATGAGGTATTTAAATTTCGTTAAATTTAAGATCTTTCTTTTTGTGAAATTAATATTCTTGATTGTATTTTATCGTTTTTTCTTGTTACCATAGAAGAAGTCGTCGGAGACACCCCAAAGTTACATAAAAATGGCGTACGTAAAGTCGGGCGCGAACAACTTTGGGATACCCTGTACCACAAGCTTGCAATAAAATCCGGTATATTACTTAAAAACTTCAAAGACATTTGATTGTCAAATTAGGTTCCTTCATAAAAAACCAAACTGAGAAGAACTTTTAAACAACAATTTTTTTTTTTGTTACCGATCGGTCCTATGGGAGTTATATGATATAGTCAACAGATTTTGATCAAATTTGACACAGTGCTTTGCTACCTTAAAAAGGATCTGAATGCCGAATTTGGTTTAAATATCTTTACAAACAAACGAAGCACAACGAATTTTGTATAAAAAACGTTTTTTTGGACCGATTAGTCCTATTGGCGCTATTTGATATAATCAACCGATTTAGATTAAATTAAGTGCAGAGCTTTAAAACTATAAAAAACTTACGAATACCAAATTTTGTCCAAATATCTTTACAAACAAACGAAACACAACAAATTTGCTTCAAAAATCGATTTTTTGGAAGATCGGCTTTATGGGTGCTACATGATATAGCCAACCGATTTTGTTCAAATTTGTTACAGTGCTTTGGAACTATACGTCTGTCCGTATGAACGATTAGATCTTAATGATTTTTGGAGCTAGAGTAACCAAATTTTCACATTAGATCCCATATTATTCGATAGGAGACAAGCTAGAGGTGATTTAGTATAGAGGTAATTAAGTATGGATAATTCGTTTGTTAATAATGATATCGTAACCATACGCATTCAGACGTTTTTAAGAGTACCCAAGCACTGTACCAAATTTTATCAAAATATGTTGAGTATATCATATAGCTCCCATAGGATCAATTCAAAATTCGTCTGTTGTCTGGTTTTTTATGAAGATATCGTAACCTTATTTGGCAATCAAATGTCTTCTGGTGTTCTTAAGCAATATACTGAATTTTATTGCAAGCTAGTGGTTACCCTGTACCAAAGTCATCCGCGCCTGACTTTAACTTACGCCATCTTTTTGAATTGGTTTTTAAATCAGGTGTTTAATGCTCTCAATTTCAACGAAACGAATTTTTCTATCCGACTTCTTTGTTTCAAGTAAACGAATTTGCAAAATAGGTTCAAAAGTGTCAGTTTTTTAAACTGAAATAATTTTTTTAAACAGCCTGGAGGCCTACGTTAGTCTGTCTACAATAGATTCTATTTATGCCAATTTCAAGGTTGATATATTTCAAGGTTCATGTCCTGCGTAACAAAAGTTCCAGTGTTGCATACAAAAAATTTCACTTTGTAAAACTTAGAGAGGTGCGAACAAAGAGCCGATAGAGACACCAAAAAATGTAGAATTGAAAGCACGCAAAAACGAAAAAATGTAATCGATTTTGTTTTCCGGAGCACAGGCGATTGGCATCATACTTGGTATGTAGGCAATATCTGCTTTCAAATTCATGCATCCTAAAATGCGATAAACACCGTAGAAATGAAGGAAATTCAGTGTATAGCACAGTCGAGCGCTGTAACCCTGCTCATCCTCAAAAGTAAATTTTTACTGATTTCTCTGTCTATTGCTATTAATAACACATGTGGCATTGGCTTGTCAATTAAATATTCTTCACTTTTCTGTTGCAAGGGTATGAAAAATAATTAGTCCTTGTAAAATTCGTGGCACGTAACCGTATTATAGCTCCTTAGCATAATGCAGTTTGTGGCAAGTGAATTGCATTAATGACGGTATTACAGGAATCGAATTCACGAAATATATAAGAAAGTCTGTTATATCTGATGATGCATTAATGGTGTTGGCAATGTCTTGGATTTTAAGAAATAAAAGATACAAAGATGCACTAATGGGGGTATGCAGATACAGCAGAGTGCGGAGTTGACAACAACAACAACCATCATTCATTCGTGCAATATGTCATTCATTTATGCATTTATTCAGACGTGCATTCATTTGCTGCCCTGCTCCTTCGATTTTGCTCTCTTCACAGTCTGGACGTCGTTCCCTCCCTGCTGCCACTTTTACCTTTACCTTTCAATTTACTCAACCTTAAGCCTCACGCACGTATTTTCTTCTCCATGCTTAAAAGTCCTTTCCATCGATTTGTAAGGAGTAAAAATTACAACAACAACAAGCTGTATGTGTCACCTGCTGTCAGCAGATTACTATAGGAGTTCCCACTCCCGTTCGTTGGTCCCGGAATCAGCCTTTATTTATATAATAGTATGTGAGTAATTATAAACTGAATTAAATGCGCGCATTTTGCCTTTTGCTGCCTGCTCTTGAGCTCTGCTTAATTAAAATTTCATTATGTGCCCATATATTTCCACTCCACACTGTCGTGAGCGTTTTCGGCCAAGGATAAGGCAGATCCTTGCATAGGAAGTATGGGACATTTTATGGTGTTGTTTGCTTTAAAATGCTTGCAAAAATATGTGACAAGCTGCTTTACGAGCGCAAACACTAAAAATATTTGAAAATGCAAAAACAGCGAGGGTGGAGCCAAAAGTTAAATAAAAACTAAAGGGGATTTTTTTTTCATACAGCAGCATATAAAACTAATGCGTCAGCATAGAGGAATGCATTTAAAGTGTTTGTTTATACAAGGATATAGACAATAACCCAGCAAACAAAAACATTTTGGTTGTTTTTCTTGCCAGCGACAATGTAATGAATGAATTCATAGGTGAAATGGGCATGATTTTTCATGAATTTTACGTTTAAAAGAATTTGAAAACTTCCCCGCAATATGCCGAATCATATAAAAATCGGCTGTCTATCTTATATTAGCCTCGGTTCATATTTTCAACCAATGGTCCGAGTGAAAAAAGCGGACGTCACAAATGGTATTCAGTTTCAATTAATCTACAGTTTTTAACGATAAAAAATGGGGTCTTTCGTCTTTTCTTACAGGAACAGTGGATATTAACTGAGTTACCAGTTTTATTTTTATTTTTCTGAATCCCCAATTTTTTTCGAACGAAAACATTCAAAAATTTTTTATCATTTTAGGGAACAGAAAATATAATTTTAAACCTTCAAAAATGCTGTGCTTGCGGCGGTTTTTTTCTTATTCCTTGACTACTTGGTAAGAAATATGAAAATATTTATGATAAAACTTGGTCTAATCGGCAAAAAAGCGAACATGGTCGATTAAAAGCGTATATTTGTTAACCCTATACAGAGTAACTCAAATTCGTCCGTGTCCGACTAAAATATCGGCCTTTTTTGTTTTTATTTTTGAGTTTCAGTTAGTAGAATCTGATGAACTGAAAACTAAAAAACTATACTTACTAACTTGGTTGTATTAGTAACTTGTCTTGAATCTCACAGCTTTAGACTGTATTAGATGAAAAAACTCTCATAGATGATAAAAAAAATTATTTTCTTAACTATTCGCTGGGAGATGTCCCAATGAGAATGCGTCAGTTTGTATGCAAATGCATTTTCTGGCCCAAAACAAAGAGAAAGCGCCAAAAAATATATGTATGTACTACTTTATATATGTATAGTATATAACAAAAATACCAAAGCAACTTGTCGACATGAATTGTTGTTATGGCTCTTGTGTGTGTGTGTGTGAGTGAGTGTATTTTAGTTGTATGTGTGTCTAATGTTATGCACACAAACATAGTTTTTACTGCAAATCAAAATGATTGATGATGATGGTCACTCTGCCGCTGCTTTTACATATTCCATGTTCTCTTTTTGAAACACTTTCCTTTAACTGCGTCATGCTCATGCTCTAAAAAAAGAATGCAACATCAACAACAAAAACAACAAACACGACAACTAAAACTTGACAGTTATGGCTGCTGATATACGACAAATAAACTAAATAGATCCCTTTTAGTATGACGCCATTTTAGCGACACTTTATTTTCAGGCTGTTGCCAGCCCCCTAACTTCTAAACAGCAACTAACAGGGGTTATAGAGTTAATTCCCCCATAAGCCTACAAGGTATTTAAGTATATTCTTATGTTGAATATTTTTGCACTATTTGCTGTAGCCTAAAAATGTAAATCACACCGATTTTTAAAACGTAGTCAATCTAAATAAAAAAAATGGCGTACGTAAAGTCGGACGCGGACGACTTTAGGATACCCTGTACCACTAGCTTGTAATAAAGTCCGATTTCTTCACAAAAAACCAAAAACAGAAGAATTTTTAAGCAATAATTTTTTTTTGACCGATCATTCCTATGGGAGCTATATGATATAGTCAACCGATTTCAATAAAATTTGACACAATGCTTAAATACCTTAAAAAAAGATCTGAATGCCAAATTTATTTCAAATATCTTTACAAACAAACAAAACACATCGAATTTTGTATAAAAAACGTGTTTTTGGACCGATTGGTCCTATGGGAGCTATATGATCTAGTCAAACGATTTGGATTAAATTTTGTACAGTGCTTAGGAACTATAAAATACTCACAAATGTCAAATTTGGTCCCAATATCTTACAAACAAACGAAACACAACAAATTTTGTTAAAAAATCGATTTTTTGGAAGATCGGACCTATGGGAGCTATATGATATAGTCTACCGATTTTGTTCAAATTTGGCACATAGCTTAAGTTGTCTAAAAAATTTCCAAACGCCAAATCGGGTTTCGATATCTTTATTAAAAAACGAAATATAGCGAATTTTTCTTTAAAAAAGTTATTTTGGCCGATCGGTCCTATGGGAGCTATATGATATAGTCAACCGATTTCAAACAAATTTGATACAGTGATTGGGAACTATAAAAAACTTTCGAATACCAAATTTGGTTACGATGTCTTCATAAACAAACGAATTATTCATCTAAAACGCTTTTTTTTGTCGAGGTCGTCTCAAACACCCCCATGGGAGCTATATAATTTATCCCCGATATCAAAAAAAATAAAATAAACTTGCCTCCTATGGAATAATATGGGATCTAATGTGAAAGTTTGGTAACTCTAGCTCTTACCATCTTTGAGATCTAGGCGTTCAAACGGACGGACGGACATGGGTATATCGACTTCTCTATCCACCCTGATCATATATTAGGTAACTTTGGGGTGTCTCCGACGTCTCCTTCTATATGTTACATACATTTTCGGCTTGCACAAACTTAATATACCCTTGGTACCATACGGTACAGGGTATAATAAGAGGTCTGCTGACGAACCTATGCATTTTTTACACTGTACTAAAATGAGTATAAAACACACAGTAAAGTATTCAAGTATTCATATAGGGTTACCATGTGTCTGGTTTTAAGCGAACATGTTTGCTTTTTCTGAATCGTGTTCGCTTGTTTGCTTTTTTCGCTTAATTGGTCAGATTTTCGTTACTTTTTCCAAATAAGAGTAGGAAAACAAACCCGTAGTTAAGCTCGTTTTGAACATTTTTGAAGGTTTAAAATATATTTCTGTCTCAAGAGAACTCATCAAAACCATACAAATTTCTTTGTGAACGACTTTTTCGATTGTATTTACATTTCGTATTTCATCGGTTTTCACTAGGTCCATCTGGTAACCGTACTCCTATGTCACTATTATTCTAAAGTCTTTGTAAGCCATGTCATACTTTTTCTATAAATTCAGTTAGGCGTATTTTAATTATTGGAGCTGAGCCAGTACCTTGATCTGCTTAAAGTCTTCCCTTTTGTAATTGTTTGCAAATTCCGTAAAAAAGTTCTGGCCTTAAGAAGTGGTTGCAAAAAGCTTGTCCAGTATTTCATTTTAAACAATGTTCTATCTAAGGATGGCATTATTTGAAAGGCTGCATGGATTAATTTAGCTCTTCTTTCCGAACCAATTTGGAGTTTATTTTGGAATCTATATCTTTCAGTATTGATATCCGTCTGTTGAGATACTTCCCGGCAATATTGATATACATATGTAAAACGGTTCCTGATGCTGTCATACTTAGTGTTGGAGTCTGTTAGAAGCTAATCCGGTGCTTTTGTTGGTCAAATTATTATCTGAAATGGAAAAAATTAACAAAAATTAATTAAGGAAATTAATTAATTTATTACTGGCTTACTCACGACTAAAAGTGATGCCATTGATATTAACTATTTTAGGTCTATCACGCTTTCTCTTGCATTTTTTTTTTAGTTTAAAAGATATATTAACGAATACCCCAACAAATTCTGTTTAAGCAAGAGCGGGACAAGGGGTGGGCAGGGTAACAGTCATTAAATAAACGATAAGTTCTAATAAAATAAAAAACTAGTTCAATTGCATTATTGTTTGCTTTTTTTTCTTGCAGGCGTTACTTAGAAGAGCTTGTTTGCATTTGTTACTCTTTGTTCAAGATAACCCAAAGAGAGAGACAAAGAGAGTAACAAATTCTGTTTGCAGTTACGCTGCTGCGCAGTTCGCAATGTCATTTTATTTTGCACTTTTAGCTGCGCGCGTCGTGTTTCTACTAAGCTGAGCTTAAATTAATGAAAAACAAGTGAAAATCGTCGGAAAATTGAAAATTTTTGCAGAAAAGTGTTTCGGGCAAATCGTTCGCTGAATCAAATGCAGCTAAAGTGTTTTTTACGCGTAATTCGTGTAGCGGCTGATGTAACGGCACATTGTGCAGCTACGTCGGCTGACGTCGGCAGCGAAACGGTGCTTCAATGCAACATTCAAAAGAGCTGCAGCGCAGCGCGTGTGTGTGCGTCGCAGTCGACGTCGTTGTGTGTGTATGCCTTTGTTAATTTCAATTCCTTTTTGTTTATGTGTTTAGTTTTGCACTCAAGAGAATTGGCTTAAGAGAGTTTAAGTGAGTGTGGCTGCTAAATTGTAAATAAATCCAAATTACCTTAATATTGGAAAAGAAAAAAAGCTTATTTTACTTGGAATACACCTTTGCATAGGTAAGTAAATCTTTAAATAATATTGACGAAGACTTTACATAATCTAACCAAAGCTACAGGTGTTAAGAACGGGATGTTTCTTATGTAGGTTTGCCATGTGTTCGCTTTTTTTAATCATATTTTTCCCAAAAGTGAATCCGAGCACAAAAACAAAACCGTTGTTTAACGCATATTAAAAATTCTTAAATGTTTGAAGTATTTTCTGTCCCAAGAGAAGCCACCAAATATATGTATGATTTCCTTTATCTCCAGTTGGAGCATGGAGCGTCTAAGTCTTTGACTGATTTTTCCGAATGTTTTTGCATTCCGTCGGTTATTGAATCTCCACTTTTTCATTCGTATCATCTGGTAACCCTGCTCCTACGCCTAAATCTTGCAGATTATAAAAGCTAGAGCAACCAAACTTTCGAGCTATGCCCGCTGTTGTCACAGAAAACAAATTAATCTTATTTTTCCAATATAGAAGTTATATTATATAGCTCCTAAATCAATATCAGATAGCACCCTTGACAATTTTTTAATTAAGTTTAGATCTAAAGATTTTTAGTGCAGCAAATGCTATATAAATGGCTTGAATATATCAGTTGACCCCCTACATAAAAACGTAACTACGACACTGGCTTGCACAAAATTTTACAGCCTTTTGGGGGAGTCCTGGCAATTCGATGCATAACTGTCATATATTTTTTTACTCTTTGTAGTATGCAGTATCTATGAACCAATATTTCAACATTTTCTTTAATAAAAATTGACTGTGCCTAAAAGCATAAAATTGTTTTTCACGCTATGAATCTAGCATGGACACAAACCCCAGGTTCATTAGCATTCGGTACTTCATTAATGGACACACCGCACACACACACACACACACACTGTTTGTGTTTATCCTTTTGACCATGTTTAAAGCATGCATATGTATATTGGCCTGTGGCATAGCCTTATTGAGTATAATAGTGCCTTGAAACTATGGTTTTTGGCTGTGGCTGTCTTGACCGTCAGCTGTCCATTGAAGCATGCTGCTACTTGGCCAGCAGTGATGTTACCTCAACCAATTGGCCACCTGTGTCACCTGGGTTGAAATTTCTGACATTTGTATCCACATTGGCCATTGCCATCATTGTGACAAGTTAACTTGGGCCGAAATTGTTTTGGCATGTAACCCTCCCGCCCCCCACACACTGTTGTTAATGACCCTCATTGTCCATGTCTAAGTCGGTTGAAACAATGGCTTGTGACAGCTGCCTTGAGATTGGGTGGCGTTTGGGTGGCGCTTGGGTAGGCGTTGTTGAGCCCCTAAGCTACATATAACACTTACTTAGACTTGAGTTGTTCCAACGTTGAAACCAGTTAGTTGCTAAGCCGTCCAAATTCGTTTAAACAAATAGTAAACAATATATTAAACTATTATATTGTACTACAAAGTGTTATACATGACAAACACTAATTTACGAATACAGTAGTTACTCGCTAAGTGAAACTTAAGTAGTAGAAATATTAAAGTTTAAGATGTATATGTACAGTAGGGTAGCCATTATTGCCACATCTCGAGATATTAACAGCGCCAACACCTCAAAAGATTCAGTTTTAAAATCATCAAGCTTGCCAAACTTATTTAGACCAACTTTATATTTTTCAAAATTAAATTTAGATGGAAATAAGACTTTTTGAACTATAATTTTTTTGAATAGAAATAAGTTTTTAAGGATAATGTATTTTATGTAATGTATTATTCATAATAAATATAGCAGATGATTCTCGAAGGGAGTTGATGTTCATAATAACATTTTAACCCTCATTACAGGTTTTTGCTTTAAAACCATTTTTTCTGAACAAATGTTTTTATATATTGGCATCATATTATGGAATTATAATAAAAATGTTTGCGGTTACATGCGACACAAAAAATTAAACCAAATCAAAAACTCTCAATACACTCTATGAAATTGTAATTTTTTCATGATTCACAATTCGTTGGGGCCAGCTTCCAGTACCTTATCCAGCTGGACCTTTTTCTGCTTTTTGAGTTTTCACTGTATTACTTTCAATTTCATTATACACGTTCAAATGTTACTCTAAAATATTTTAATTATCTGCAAAAACAAGCGCAACACACACTCTAAAGCATGCAAATAGCAACACCTTCCAGAAAATGTAGTCTGGCAACGCCTTAATGTGCTTGCAGAACAAGCTTTCAAATTCCTTTGGGACCTTGCCAGCGTGCAATGTCTGTCAACACCAAATGCTTAGCTGCCTTTGTTACTGTCATGTGTCATGTACCACCAACCACCTACTATTGCCATAGACAAGCTGCTACATATGTATCCTGTCTTTGTCTCCAAATCCTTTCTATAGTTATGTACACAGAAGTAATCAAGACTATGGAATCATGCGGGTTGCCGTGCTCTTAGTGCGACAAAGGTTCTACACATTTTTTAGTGTCCTAGTCCAATTCGGTCGTAGTTCGTGACGTCACAACACAAATTGTGGGTTCGACTACTTCACCGCCAGTGTCCTAAACTTGTCTCTTGTCGTTTATAATTAAATTGGGTCAAAGCAGTTAACTCACTTGTCTTTGGATTATGTTTGCATTTTATCTAATCCCAGTCTTTGGGCTTAAGTCGAACTAGCAAACTATGTATATATACATGTCTAGTTATCTATTTGGTGCATCCCAAAGTTCTAGTTGTTATCCTGAGCTACAAATAGTTGTCCTAAGGGCGCAACATCCTTAAAAAAAAGGAAGGCCAGTTGTAAGCAGCGCATATTTAACTAGCCGCAGGAATTTTGTTTTTTAGGAGCAGCTTCAAGATAAGTTATTTTTAGCTTGTGCATAGCAGCAGCAACTGCTCCTGCTAATGTTAAAGAATGTAGCTATCGAATTTGTTGTCTATGATACGAACGAGTGACTCTGGAACATGCCCGGCTTAGCCAACTTGGCCCGTGGGAAGCGTCCAGACCACAAATTTGTGTCTTTGCAAGTTTATTAAAACTTTTGAGCGACTCTCTGACTTATTATTTTATGAGGCTAAGACTTGTTGATTGGCAAAAACTTTTGACCTGTTGACCCTACAGTTTTACTACACACACACACACTCGCACACTCTTTTAATTTTTTTCTACAGATGACATGAATTTTATGTTACTCTCATTTTCTTTTTCTTGCTTTTCTTTGGTAAAGTTTTTATATTTCTGCGACTTTGCTAAATTATTTAATTGATTGCAGTGCGTCCTGGCCAAAGTTCAACAAAATCAGCCAAAACCAGTGAAAAAGGAAAAAAAAATTGTCCAAAGTTTTCAAAACTAATCAAAAAAATGTATCTTATAGCGCTGACTTGACAGAGTTTATTATTTTGTTGAACAGAATAAAAAAAAAAAAAGGTCCTAAGAAATAGAACACCCTTGTTAAGTGCACCGTATAGAAAAACGCTGTAAAATTTAAAAGCGATTGGAAAATATTTGATGGATACGAAAAAAAAAAATTGATCAAAAGTTTAATATGAATCCATAATTAGCGACCAAACTAAAGTTTGACAACTTTTTTGGTAAAAAAAGCGGGTTTTTTTGCAATATCTCAAGACCTGTCTCATAACAAAATGTATTGACTACATTTTCGGTTTTAACACGCCATTTTACTATTAATACGCCTAAACCTTGTTAAGGATAACAACATTTTTTAAAATTTGTAAGCTAGAGTAATTAATTAATTTTAGATCTTACCAAATTTATTCAGGTCGACTATATTTTTTTAGAATTATGTTTTGGTAGATATAAATTTTTTGAACCAACATTTGTTTGATTGGAAATAAGATTTTAAAGTTTATGTAGGACAATACAGTCAAAAGCGGAAAAGTGAAAAATATGACCTTTCACTTATTTTCAGGTCCTTCAAATACTTTTGGAACGACTTTAAATTTTACAGGCGCTATATTCAGGAAGCTTGAGCTGTGGGGTTATTGATATCGTCGGCTTAAAAATATGTCATAGCGCTCTACTATATACTCTCCTATAATTTACTTATGAACAGAAGAAATTTATCTATCAGGATAGCCAAACTTGATATTTAGACTCCTTATATGGACAGTCAGGTCCATAAATTAGTATTATACTTAATAAATATTTGTAAGAAAATTGTATTTGTACATCCAAATATAAAAAAAATGGCGGACGTAAAGTCGGGCGCGGACGACTTTAGGTTACCCTGTACCACTAGCTTGTAATAAAGTCCGATTTCTTCACAAAAAACCAAAAACAGAAGAATTTTTAAGCAAAAATTTTTTTTTGACCGATCGTTCCTATGGGAGCTATATGATATAGTCAACCGATAAAATTTGACACAGTGCTTACATACCTTAAAAAAGCTATGAATGCCAAATTTATTTCAAATATCTTTACAAACAAACAAAACACATCGAATTTTGTATAAAAAACGGGTTGTTGGACCGATTGGGCCTATGGGAGCTATATGATCTAGTCAAACGATTTGGATTAAATTTAGTACAGTGCTTAGGAACTATAAAATACTCACGAATGTCAAATTTGGTCCCAATATCTTAACAAACAAACGAAACACAACAAATTTGGTTAAAAAATCGACTTTTTGGAAGATCGGACCTATGGGAGCTATATGATATAGTCAACCGATTTTGTTCAAATTTGGCACATTGCTTAAGTGGTCTAAAAAATTTCCAAACGCCAAATCTGATTACGATATCTTTACTAAAAAACGAAATATAGCGAACTTTTCTTTAAAAAAGTTATTTTGGCCGATCGGTCCTATGGGAGCTATATGATATAGTCAACCGATTTTGATCAAATTTGGTACAGTGATTGGGAACTATAAAAAACTTTCGAATACCAAATTTGGTTTCGATATCTTCAAACAAACGAATTATTCATCTAAAACTTATTTTTTTTGTCGAGGTCGTCTCAAACACCCCTATGGGAGCTATATAATTTAACCCCGATATCAAAAAAATAAAATAAACTTGCCTCCTATGGAATAATATGGGATCTAATGTGAAAGTTTGGTCGCTCTAGCTCTTACCATCTCTGAGATCTAGGCGTTCACACAGACAGACGGACAGACGGACATGGGTATATCGACTTCTCTATTCACCCTGATCATATTTTAGGTAACTTTGGGGTGTCTCCGACGTCTCCTTCTATATGTTACATACATTTTCGGCTTGCACAAACTTAATAGACCCTTGGTACCATACGGTACAGGGTATAATAAAATAAATAAAAATTATTTAATATATAATTCATATGAACAGATATCACGTACGTTTGGAAACCTTTATATTTATGATATGCAACAGAATTTCACAATACCCCTTTTCACTTAATTAGCTGTGTGTTCTCTAATGATTAATGATGCCCTCTATAAGTAGATAGAACCTAGTTTCTGCTTATTTGAAATTGGGCTCTGCCAACTATGAAGTCCTTCATTCGACTATGACAAATCGCATTTAAAGATGCACAACGCACATACAACACATCGACACATGTTTGCCATGAACAAGGCTGCAAAACATTTGCCTTATATAGTAGGTACTTATTTACTTTCATATACATATGTACATGTGTTGTATATTTAAAGGTATATACATGATGCTCATAGAGCTGGTTTAACAAACAAAATCAGCTTGAAAGCAAAGCAAACTTGGGCAATCCAATGAAAACAAGCAGTTCAGTTTTGATTGATAAGGACTGAGGTTACACAGACATGGAGAGCGAGAGAGAGCTCTGAAAACTCGTCGAAGGCTACGCGAAACCAGGCAACTAATGCCCATGCATAAGTAGTTGTAGTAATCTAGAAGGAGTCAAAGCCTTGACCCTTCACTGATCCAAATGTTGTGAAAAGCCTCTTAACTTATTTGATTATTTGGGTTACGTTTGCCATCGTCCTTGTTGGTTGACTTTACCAATATTTAAATGCTGAAAGCAAAGGGAAATGTTTTTACAGTAGCTACCAAAAGTTATTTGTTAAATAATATTAAAGGCGTCAGCAGAAAAAAAAAACGTAATCTACCTGACGATCTAGTTCAATTTTTTTTTGCTCTCTTTTCGAAAGAAAAAGAATTAAACTCGATCTAGCTGATCACATTAATTTGTAATATCCTAGCTCTGATATTCTATCTTCAAGATCCAGGCGTTATAGATTCTTTTTTTATTTGTACTCCTGGCAACTTTTGATAATTTTCGGCTTATTTTGGAATTATAATTCGGTTTAAGGAGCTGGTTATGAGTAAACAGCATAAACACATACAAAAGTTGTAAACTTTAATTGTAAATGAAATATAAATTTATTAGAGTGTGTGCATATTGTCAGCAGCTACTGTAACTACATACTTCAATATCGATGATAATAAGATTTGTGGTTGAATATTTGGGAAATTGATGTAGAGTATTTGTCTGTCGTTGTGTACTCAGTCGTCTGTGTTTGACAAGATTTTGTCAGCTGCAATTTACAGTTAAATTTTATGCATAATTCCCGTTATGACACTTGCGCTGCACACAAATACAGTTATGCGTTAACACACACACACGCAGACGTATGGGTAGATAAATTAATGTTAATATTGACAGTGCATTCAAATAGTCTTGGCACTGGCAACTTCTTCTTTGAAAAATAATTTAAGTTTGATCAAAGAATATAGAACTACATAGAATGCGCATCTGGCTCAAATTTATTTTAGCGCTTGTTGGTGCCGGCGGGCGGCAGCAAACGAAACGAAATGTGAGTTCTATTTTTAGATCACGAATGCTCGGATTGCCGAACGAGCAGGCGACAGAAAACGAAGCGCAATGTTGCTTCTATTTTTAGAACAAGACCAAACTCCGTTAATTTGCAAAGTTGTTTTCCTTCCAAAATGTTAAAAGGACAAATTTAAACACATTTCCTGCGTTGATGCCGATGGGTCAGTGGTATGTGTGCCTGGATGGCGTGCAATTATTTTGAGTTCCAATCCAGAGTTTGGAATTAATAAATTTTTTTTTTTTTTAATATTTTGAAATCAGTTTCATATTTTTATTTTTAGATTTTATAGGTTTTTTTGTTTAATAACGTAAAACAAATTTTTATTTTGCGTTGGTGCTTATTAAATAAAAATTCTTTCATTTTATGTATTTGTAACTTTTATGGTTACCTCTTAAAGCCACTGTGAAAAATAATAATACATACATGTGTCTTTTGAATACTTCCCCTAAAAAATCGAAAGCAATAATTTTTATGAAAATAATTAATTATTAAAAATAAAATAAAAGGACCTATGCTTATTCTCTCGATCATTAACTGCATCAGATCTGCACACATAAGCATACATGTAAATTCAAGTTTTAGTGTTTGTGTATGCATGCTGTAAAAACCTTCAACAAACAAATTGGGAGTCGATAGACAAATACCCTTTTTCGCATTTTTCTAATTTTTAACATGCATTTGATCGTGTGAAGGCAAGCGTGGTTAGAAGGTGTCATAGCAGGCACATTCTCCGAAAGGGCATTGATGCTCAGAAACTAAAAATTTGCAACTTTGACTGAGGCTGAAAATATGAACATCGCCGACAACCAAAAACGAAGTTCAAAGCCGAGGTCAATTGCCATCGCTCGTGAAATGCCTATTCTATTTTTAGATTTTCCCGTTTCCTCTGCCAGCCAGCAAACAAGAGCACTAAACATTTTGGGTGAGGGATGAGAGTGCAGTTTGTGTGTACACGACGAAAAACCCTTCAACAGAGAATCGATAGCGAAATACACTTTTTCGCATTTTCCCCCTTTTTACATGAATTTGTTAGTGTGAAGGCAAACGCGATTATGTAGTGTCATACCAGTCCATATGCTTCGAAAGGGTGTGAGGTTCAAAAACTAAAAATTGACAAATTTGGTTGAGGCTGAAATTGTGCACATTGCCGACAGACGTTTGCTCTCCGCCCTCCCGCACCATAGAGCTTCAAACATTTTGCATACACATCTTAGTATGTATGTATATTGCCATTGGGAAAACAGTTGTCGGCAAGAAATACACACTTATTTTGTATTGTAGCTGCCTCCTTATTATACCTTAAAAAAGCGCGTATTTTACTATGCAATTAAATGCATAGAATGCGTGGTGTACCTGCGAGAATAGCGAAAAAAAATCCCAAAATACGAAAAATCAAACATTTTTATGACAAAAAAAAAATATTAAAAAAAAAAAATATTTTTGAATTTAACACCCAGCCTGCGAATCGAACTTCGACACATTAGGTTATAAGTCAAACACGCATTTCACTGAACCATCGACACTTTGTGCAATATGTTTGCAAAATTTCGTATACAAGCAAATGAACAAATTGCATTCAACCCGAAGCATGGGGTATTGATGTCAATGCCCCCTATACATTTTTTTGTATGAGATGCGCATTCTATGTAGTTCTATATTCTTTGGTATGTACAGTATAATTTGCTTAGCTGCCTCCAATAGTTTGCACTGACTTGCGAGGCAGCTATCCTAAAAAGGCAGCTAACTTAAATTTTGTTGTTTTTTTTATTGGCGAGTAGTTTTGCTAAGAAACTTAAAGTTATGAATTTTTCAGACAATTTAACGCTTATCAAACAAAAATTCATCATTAATATGTACTCATATTACAATATTTATCATTAATTTAAGACACTACCAAATAAACTTCAGTTTGTCTCAAATGTTGTGTTTTGTACGATATTTCGTATGCGAAATCGCTCCGAATGTTGCAGAAAGCTTATGGGGATTCTGTTTTATTGAAAGCACAAGTGGTATAAAGCGTTTAAGGATGGACGGGAGACCGTAGAAGACCCGTTTCGTTCCGCCCGGTCCTCCACCTCTACCACCGCTTTGAAAAAGTAAGGGAAACCGTGCTCGAAAATCGTCATAGAGATTGTGTTAGAGAGTTAGCTCGGGAGCTCAACATATCTCGAAAAACGCTACGCGCTGCCGCCCGGCTTGTTCCGAATTTTCTTCAAAAAAAGTATCGGATGCAGATCGCAATGAACATGCTGGATCGTGAAAATTCTGATCCAAACTTTATGGGAAGCATCATAACTGGTGATGAGACATGGGTCTACAAGTACGAGATGCAAACAAGTCAACAATCGTCCAAATTGCTTGAAAAAAACGAGCCTAAACCGAAAAAACCACGCCACAGTCGCTCAAAAATCAAGGTGATGCTCATTGTTGTCTTTGCTATTCGTGGTATGGTGCAATATAAATACGTTCCAGAGGGACAAACGGTCAATAAGAAGTATTATGTGACTGTTTTGAAACGTTTGCGAGTTCATCGTTTCGGCCGCAATTGTGGGCAGACAATTCGTGGATTTTGCACGACCATAATGTGCCGTCTCATCGAGCCACGATTGTGAAAGCATTTAATTGAAAAACTTGATAAATACCATTGGCCACGCACCGTACAGTCGAGATCTGGCCCCGTGTGACTTTTCCTAAACTCCACTCCGGAAACCCGTTTTGACTCCATACCGACCATAAAACAGAATGTGAAGAGAGAGCTGAATGCCATCCCAGCCAAAGCCTTTACTTAAAAAATGTTTCGAAGATTGGAAGATGCGTTGGCATATAAATATTAAAAAAGATTAACTATTTTGCGTTTTATTTGGAAATTCCGGAAACTTTTTTGTCACAATGTCACTATCTAAAAAAGTCGGTTATCTTCTTCTGTCTGGCAGTTTTTATGCTTAGTGTAAGAGACTTTTCTTCTAATTCACTAAGATTTTAAAAAAATTCTTGTAATTTAGCGCAAAGAATGGACAATCAATTTCACTGCCATCATCACTATCAATTTCCTCATCACTGCATTATTGTCTGGAGCCAAGGATTGATAAAAAAGCCCAGTTTCGTAACAATTAAAGATATTATTTGGACCAAAGCTCCTTATTAAATTAGGCAATACTTCGTGTATGTAGGTAGTTGCGGCTATGTCGTCATTTTGAGCAGCTTGTACTTTGGGCAGAGTTCTTTTTTTGCAACTTTATTATTTATCGCCCTTACTATTTGCAACTTTTGTTTCACTGTAAGGCCAATAACGGAGATGCGCAGAAAAAAAGCACAAAATGACATTCTCAGCGAATATCAACATATGTTTTTAAAAATTAGGCAGTTTCCCTTAGATGGCGCAGCTAAATGCAATATTTTCTACGAAAAATGTCCAAAAAATCTGCCGGTAGGAGGCACGTATGTGTCAGATGCACTTATCTTCAATGCTGCTAACTTAAAATATTTCATACAAAATTGACTTTCTGTGCAGCAGAAAGTGAATTTGAGGCACTTATCTTGACGATGCAGCTAAGTATCGAGGCAGCTAAGCAAATTATACTGTATATAATAACGTCTGTGGGGATGCAGAAAATTGTTTATTCAATCGTATATGTGACTGTAGTGCTGCTGATACACATGAATGTAATTCTCCTTTTCCTGTGGTGTCATTTGTGCAATGAGTTTATCGTCGATTTGATCTAATGGATGCGGACGTCCACCCACAAGTACAGTTGGCACATCGTCATCCTCGTCTTCCGATTCAGAGTTAATATAATTATTAAAATTGACGTTAGCTGTGTAAATATCATAGAGATGAGTCGAAATTTTCTGAATTGAAGAATTTGTTGGTACTTACGGATGTTCAAATTGTCAATGTCCTTTTCATCATCACTTGAATCACTAGAATTGGCATTTGATGACCCGACTTGCATTCCCTTCAGATGAGCATCTCTTTGCCCAGGCTGCTTTTCATGTTGAAGCAGAACTGACATAATATCCTCATTTTCTTTTTTGCTTCGATGACTTGAAGAGGCTGATGGGTGCGCGGAGTCTTGGTGTGTGGCGCCATCACCAAGATCCGTATCGGTTATCACAGTGCTTTCCGTCATCCAAATTGGTCGGGACTTGCGCGTAACAACTGCGTCCGGCATATTATCGCCACCAATGGTGACGTCGACGCGGGTTTCTTCTACAGCAAAGCCCTGGTTGCGTGTCGCTTCACCTGACCATTGCGTGCTATCCGGACGTAGGGCATTCGGCTTTGTTATGCCACGTATCGTATCGATATCAACAGGTTCTGGCTCGAGCACCTCTGGTGCTAACTTAATACCCTCTACCTCTCGGAGCAGATCGTACAGTGGTTGCAGTTGTTCATTAAAGTGGGCCAGCATTAGACGCGAGTCTTTTTTTGGCATTGCAGCACTGTCCTCTTCCACTGAGCTGCCACAGAAGGTACACCGGAATTCTAAAGTGTTTGTATCAAAGAGTTGGTCTGCCTCAAGGTCTGTGAATGTTTTTGAGCATACAGAGCACTTAAAACTTGCGCGACTGGTCGCATCTCGCTCCTCTGTCTCCATGCGTTTTCGCATCAGGTCCAGCTTGTACTTGACAACATTTACGAATGTTTTGTAGTTAATAAAGTAATAGTTGACCTTTTGGGCTTTGCCGTCGGGTCCGGTTTCCATTTTGAGGCGTATTTGTATAAATTTGTCAGTACGTAACGTGGTAATTCGTGCCCGCAGTTGTTTCTTTTCGAAACGCAACAACTCGCCAATATCATCCTCCTTCATGCACGGATTTCGCACTAACATATCAATAATCAGTGCATCCTCTTGAGTGTAGAAGCCGCGCACAACTAATCGTGCTAACTGTTTGAGACTGCTAGGGACTTCTGTAACGTATCGGACCTCTTTTTTGGTTGGCGCGTTAGATGCAGCTGCAGATGTTGACGACATGTTTTTAAGACGTAGCGTTAACTAAGAATTTTGACAAGCAATATAATATGTAAGTGACACATGTAGCTATAAAAAAAGGCGCTATTTTTTACATATAAAATATCCTGGCCACTTTGCTTATGCATGGCTTAAACCATTTGAGAATTATTAGCGAAAATTGAAAAAAATAAATTTCGTTTGGGCTCTGAAATATTTTTGTTGTGATTGTGCCGTAGCACTAACTTGTTGTTTCCCTTTAACATTTCACTTTGAGGGCGCATATCTTTTGAAGAACGACGAATTTTTTTGTGATTTAAATCAAAAAATAAATATTGATCCCTTGACTTTAATGTTGCTTTATTATTAACATTGATTTTTGTGCGTTTAAGCATAATTTTAAGACATTTGTTTGTTTGAATTGGACTTTTTAGGGGCAACCAAAATTTTAAAATTTTAGTTTATAAGATAATTTTAGATACAAACTATTAAAATACTGACCAATTATTTGTTATGAAGGGCTAAAATACGAAAATTAGTTTTTAATTAAATTATAATAAAAAAAGATTTTTAACTATTTTTGCTACAGGTTTTTAGTCTAGAAACGCACTTTGTTGTATTCTTAAAGTATATTACTAAAACTAGTAGAAGTGTTAAAATATTTAAAAATTTTATTTCATACATCATACATAATATACCGCGTCACGCACCCCCTCATACACCCTCTGATGGTACCCCTATCACTCTAAGGTTTAGAACCGTAAAGGTTGGCAACCAAATAGGAGGGGGGTTTTTAGTCGGTAGGCGCAGAATGCGAATCCGACACTACCCTCCCGGGTGTCTTTCTGAAGATTTCCCCCTCCTACTATCCAATAAAAAAAAAAAAAAAAAAAAAAAAAAGCATTCAACCCGAAGCATGGGGTATTGATGTCAATGCCCCCTATACATTTTTTTTTTGTATGAGATGCGCATTCTATGTAGTTCTATATTCTTTGGTTTGATGTAATTTGTTGAAATACAAAAGGAAGATAATCATTATAAGTGATTATAAAATTAACAATAATTTAAAAAAAAGAAGATTAGAATACTTCTTTAAAATCATAAAAAACATCTATTAGAAGAAAGAAAACACAGTTGTCATTTTTGAATTTTTTTCTTTAGTAATAAATAAATAAAATGTTTACAAAATTAATAAAGAAAACATTTAAATAAATGACAGAAAAACTCTCGAAACATAATTCTTGAAAATACCAATCTTGGTAATATTTTTTATTTTTAGTAATAAATAATTGAAATTTTTTCAAAATCAATAAAGAAAACATTTAAATAAATTACAGAAAAACTTTCGAAACACAATTCTTGACAAGACAACGCTTAGTCACTGGATGATCTAGATTTTTGTCAAGTAGACAATATTCTCTAGTGAAATGTCGATTTTTTTTTTTACTTATTGATTCCAAAAACGTTAAATATTTATACCCTGTACCGTATGGTACTAAGGGTATATTAAGTTCGTGCAAGCCGAAAATGTATGTAACATATAGAAGGAGACGTCGGAGACACCCCAAAGTTACCTAAAATATGATCAGTGTGAATAGAGAAGTCGATATACCCATGTCCGTCTGTCCGTCTGACCGTCTGTCCGTCTGTCCGTCCGTGTGAACGACTAGATCTCAGAGATGTTAAGAGCTAGAGTTACTAAACTTTCACATTAGATCCCAAATTATTCCATAGGAGGCAAGTTTATTTTATTTTTTTGATATCGGGGATAAATTATATGCTCCCATGGGGGTGTTTGAGACGACCTCGACAAAAAAATAAGTTTTAGATGAATAATTCGTTTGTTTATGAAGATATCGTAACCAAATTTGGTATTCGAAAGTTTATAGTTCCCAATCACTGTACCAAATTTGATCGAAATCGGTTGACTATATCATATAGCTCCCATAGGACCGATCGGCCAAAATAACTTTTTTAAAGAAAAATTCGCTGTATTTCGTTTTTTAATAAAGATATCGTAACCAGATTTGGCGTTTGGAAATTTTTTAGACCACTTAAGCAATGTGCTAAATTTGAACAAAATCGGTTGACTATATCATATAGCTCCCATAGGGCCGATCTTCCAAAAAATCGATTTTTTAACAATATTTGTTGTGGTTCGTTTGTTTGTTAAGATATTGGGACCAAATTTGATATTCGTGAGTATTTTATAGTTCCTAAGCACTGTACTAAATTTAATCCAAATCGTTTGACTAGATCATATAGCTCCCATAGGACCAATCGGTTTAAAAACACGTTTTTTATACAAAATTCGATGTGTTTTGTTTGTTTGTAAAGATATTTGAAATAAATTTGGCATTCAAATCTTTTTAAGGTATTTAAGCACTGTGTCAAATTTTATTGAAATCGGTTGACTATATCATATAGCTCCCATAGGAACGATCGGTCAAAAAAAAAAATTTTTGCTTAAAAATTCTTCTGTTTTTGGTTTTTTGTGAAGAAATCGGACTTTATTACAAGCTAGTGGTACAGGGTATCCTAAAGCCGTCCGCGCCCGACTTTACGTCCGCCATTTTTTTTAGTAATAAATAATTGAATTTTTATAAAATCAATAAATAAAACAATTAAATAAATTACAGAAAAACGCAATTCTTGAAAAGACAACGCTTACTCACTGGAAGGTCTAGATTTTTGTCACGTAGTCAATATTCTCTAGTGAAATGTCGATTTTTTTTTTATTGATTTTAAAAATGTTAAATATTTTTTGGGGAAATCTCTATTTTTTTTACTACTTATTAGTAATTTAGAGTTATACTCCAAAAGGTGTAAAAATTGGGTCACGCACTTAAGGTATGATGCAATCACTTTTGCTTAAAATATTTTGATATTTTCTTAGTTTTTTTTCAATTTTTGAATATGATTTTTTTACTTTTTCAGAAAAGGCCAATATTTTTTAGGGAAATAAAAATTTTTTTGTTACTAATTAGTTCCAAGAAGACTTTCAAAATCGATTAACTGAGTATGGGTACGCCCCCTTTATATTTAGTAACTAAAACTATAGACAAAAACATGTAACTACCAAAAAAAAAAGACCAATTCGTAAAAATTTTATTATTTAATAATTAAAAAAGGCATCTGAAAGGCAAAACCACAGAACTGCAATCGTCCCACTCTTAATTTCGCCTAAAATCCCAAAAAAAAACAAGATTTTCTTTGTATAAATATTTAGAAATATTTAGATTTTTGAAACTTTCAATTTATTTTTATCAAACACAATCAAACTTCGAAAATAGCGCTAGACCAAAACATTTTGATTCAGTGTATGTCAGTAAACTAATTTATATTACCGAGCTACTCTTGAATTAACCCAAATCCCAGAGACTTCTATTTCTATTTGTTGCTTCTTGTTCTTGTGGCTCAAGTTGCAGTTGGTGTTGTTTTTGGTGTTGTTGCTGGCAACTAAATAATTTACATTGACATCAATGTTCACTCTGACGTCACTGTCAGTGCTGCCAACTGCAGGCAACTCTTGCTGTCTTAATCAAACTATTTTCAAGAGTATACTGTGGCTGCCCGCCCACTTAGGGCGTGTCAGCTTGGAAATTTGCCAAGTCTTATGTGTGTTTGTGCTTAAATCACTCATTTACACACACACACAATCTCAAGGAAGCCGCATTTGTATCTTTAAGTTACTTTAATCAGGCATGGTTTAAATATTCTGCGCTTGACTTGAAGTTGAGACCTCTGACACAGCTAAAACAAAAAAATAACAAACAAAAGAATGTAAATAATTACTAAGCCTTTTGCTGTTATCCTTTAAATCCTTTTTAATTTTGCTACTTTCTTTGATTTCCACCCAGAACATAATCGCTTGGCAAATATCAATTAGCAGCCGACGACAAGAACAAGGACACAGTCAAACTAATGCGCATCTAAATAAAAACTTTTTTTTTCTTGTTTTCCCATTTTCTCTTATACTCTGTTTTTAAAGGATAAAATGTAGTTGAAGTTAGAGAAGCATTTTGAATAAGATAGCCTTAGGTAAGGGAAAACGTTTTTTTTTAATTTAATGTTAGTTTCATTATATTATTATTTTATTTTTAAATTAAATTATTAATATTCATAAAAAACTTCTTATTTAAGTAAATAAAAAGCAGACAATTTTTTAAAAGCTAAAGTTATCAATTCAAAAAAACAAAAATTTATTGCCGGGTATTAAAAATATTAACACTAAGTAATTTATTGGCATACCTATTTCAAATAAAAAAAAAGTTTTCATTTTAAATTCGGAACCCAAAATAAATTTCTAAGGATTTTTTTTTGGTTTTTCGTCAGATAAAATAAAATTTTCAATAATAACAATTTTAAAATTTTTTCGATAGAGTGTGTGGGAGTGTGCCCAAATATTAAAATGAAGAATTCGATTAAGATTTGTCCTACTTGTCAAAAACTAAGCGATCAAGGGCAATTTTAATTTTGAAAAAAATTTAAATTCTTCAAATAGATGTAACTATCGAAAAAAAAAATTTGTAATTATAGTTCCGAACCCAAAATGAACTTCTTAGGATGAAATTTTCAGGGATTTCGTACGATAAAACAAAATTTGTAAGAATAACAATTTTACAATTTTTTCAATTGGAATTGCCTAAGAATTAAGTTAAAGAATTCGATATAGATATGTTCTACATCCCAAAAATTAAGCAATCTTGAACCATTTTAATTTTTTAGAGAATACATCTAGGGCTCTAGTTTTTTTGTGTAAGCCATTGTAAATATGTTCAAGAATTTCATTGACATCTTGAACAGACTTTCTTACGCTTATAGGGTATATAAAAGTCGGCCTGCCCGGTTTGCGACTTTAATGCTTTATTTTTGTCTCTGCTGTTGTTGTTGTTAGAACTCAAGGGTTGCTTTAAGTTTTCCAAGTTGCCTTTTGCTCTTGGCCATTTGGGAGTTGCTTTCGCTTAACCAGCAATAAAAATGCGCGAAAGTGGGCTTAGATCCCTTTTGCCTGCTGCTTCCTGCGGTTTATGTATTATGGCAAACGGAGGCGTGGCCGTTGGGAGTAGCGTCTAACAGCCGCTGATTATTTCATTAAGTCTGCTTAATCGAAAGGCATAAATTTATGTTGATTTATGGCACATAAAATCAAAAGGGAATTTTTGGTTGTAAGTAAATGTATGTTAAACATATGTGTGTGTGAGTTGTCCTGGCACAGCATTGTCAACATAAAGAAGTAGAAGAAGAACTCATATAGAGAAGCTACGGCGTGTTCTAGATTAATGGAGACATCCGTTTTTGCACTAACCCAGTAAAGGGATTAAACGAACAAGTTCGTGGGCTTGACATTGTGTATAAATAACTTCGTTAATGGCAGGTTCTTTAAAATTTGATCGAGACAATCAATTTTTTTTAACAAAGCTATACGTCGAATATGTGTACGAAAGAATTTTTCGATGCTATCGATATTTATAAAAATAGAGCGTCTTGAACGCACCTAAGTCACACAACGCTGCGGGACTTTCTAAAAAAATTTAAATAAGTTGTTCTCGGAACCAAGTTTTTTATCCGAATTTCAAACACAGGATTTGACCTTTTGTTCTGATTTCGAAACGAAAAACATTTTTTATTTCACTACTAGAGGTTTAAAAACTGAAATTCGGTGACAATGTTCGGCGTGCAGAGGCAAACAAGAGCCGTCATTTTGAATTTCGTCGAGGTAATAATGTCCAATTATTGTGCAATAAAAATCGCATTTAACAATCAAAGATAGAATGTTTGTATGTCTTTTCATCATGCCACAATTCCCAAACTTTTCTTTCTTCATTCCCCCGGACCTTAACAAAATGCTGAGCAGTTTAGGTCTGGGCAAGTTTCCAGCAAGTATTTATACATGCGTTTTGGCCTTTGGTCACCATATGTTCCTTTATGGAGAAGTCGGTTGGCATAACTTTTATTTAGCCTTCCATAACTTGAAAAAAAGGCTAAAATATTTAATTTCACAAAAATAACTTAAAGTAAATAAATTGTAAAATAATTTTAGCTGTAATAAATACCATATGCAATCAAGGAGTATCGAACTCGTAGAGACAAGAAGTCGTACAAAAAATGGCGTACGTAAAGTCGGGTGCGGACAACTTTGGGATACCCTGCACCACTTACTTGCAATAAAATCCGAAATATGTATTGCTTAAAAACACCAAAACCTTTTGATTGTCAATTTAGGTTCCTTCATAAACAACCAAAAACAGAAGAATTAATTTTTTTGACCGATCGTTCCTACGGGAGCTATATGATATAGTACACCGATTTGATCAAATTTGACACAGTGTTTTGGTGCCTTTAAAAAGATCTGAATGCCAAATTTGGTTCAAATATCTTAACAAACAAACGAAACACAAGGATTTTTGTTTAAAAGTTTTTTTGGACCGATTGGTCCTATGGGAGCCGTATGATATAGTCAACCGAATTTGATTAGATTCAGTACAGTGCTTGGAACTATAAAAACATACGAATACTCAAATTTTTCAATATCTTCACAAACAAACGAAACACAACAAATTTTGCTTAAAAGTCAATTTTTTGGAAGATCGGCCGTATGGGAGCTATATGATATAGTCAACTGATTTTGTTTAAATTTAATACATTGCTTAAGTACTCTAAAAACTTCTAATGCCGATTCTGGTAAAGATATCTTTATTAAAAAGCAAAATATAGCAAATTTTGTATAAAGAAAGTTATTTTGGCCGATCGGTCCTATGGGAGCTAAATGGTATAGATCAATCGATTTTGATCAAATTTGGTATAGTGCCAAATTTTGCGATATCTTCATAAGCAATCGAAATATTCATCTAAAACTTTTATTTTTTTCGAGGTCGTCTGAAACACCTCTATGGGAGCTATTTAATTTAACCCCGTTATCAAAAAAATAAAATAAACTTGTCTCCTATGGAATAATATGGGATCTAATGTAAAAGTTTGGTTACTCTAGCTCTTACCATCTCCGAGATCTAGGCGTTCAAACGGACAGACGGACATGGGTGTATCGACTTCTCTATTCACCCTGATCATATTTTAGGTAACTCCTTTTATATGTTACATATATTTTAGGCTTGCACAAACTTAATATACCTTTTGTACCATACGGTTCAGGGTATAAATATACTCGGCGGCGCAAAAAATTGCGACCGTTTCAGAGTTTGTGAAACGAATGGAATGGAACAAATTGCGTGTTGCCAGCTGTTTTTTGTTGTTGGTATTTTGAATGGTAATTCTCACACTACAAATGTAAACACTGGAAACTGCTCGATTTTTGCAAGCGAGTACTTTTCCAAAGTATCGAACGAATGCCTATATTAGCCCTTTCATGCACTTGTTTCCGTATAACATTCCACTTTAAATGCGCATATGTTTTGAACCACAACGAATTTTTTTGGTAGATTAAAACAAAAAATAAACTTAGATCCCTTGACTTTAATATTGCATTATTATTTACATTGATTTTTGAGGGTTGGATTATCATTTTCACACCTTTGTTTGGTTGAGAAGGACATTTTTGGAGAAAACAAAATTGCAAATTTTGGGTTATGAAAAAACTTGAGATAAAAATAATCGAAATACGAAAGTTCGTTTTGAATTAAATTAAATTTTTTTTCCATTTTTTATGCTACAGATTTTTAGTCTAGTTTGTGTTATACTTAAAACGTATTATTTAAACTAGTATGAGAGATTAAATATTTAAAAATTTGATTTGAATATTGTATATATTATTTAATTTAAACTGTTTTAAACATTTAACAATCAAAACAGAATGTTTGTAAGTCTTTTCATCATGCCACAAATAATTCCCAAACTTATTTTCGGCAAAATTTAAAACAACCTTCCCTTAAGGGCATAAATGCGTCGGTGTTTTTAAAAGTTTCAAGTGCTCACTACTGTTTTTGGCGATGTAACACATGTTTCATGCATTTACTTGCTTAGTTACTGCACACACATATATGTATATATATTATATATATATTTATTTACAAGTTCCTACTTAATACCTAATGTGCACCAAGTCAACGTCAACACACATGTGTTTTATTTTTCACAATATGAATTTTGATTTGATGCTATTCCTATTAAATTTGTTTTAACTAATTTGCCCCTGGGATTACTCTTTTGTTTTTGTTTATTTTGAACTATTGAGCTCATTAACAAATTAATAAATTTATTTTGTTTGTGAGATAAATAAGTTTTTAAAATGTGCCATATGTGGTATACGCTGTGCCAGGTAAGCCCACTCCGATGCCGCTTTGCAGACAGAGATTAGGGGATTGGGCAACTGAGAGCGCTGCTCGTTTTGTCGGCGACACTGGGCTAGCCTGATACAGCTTGGCACAGGCATAGATACGACTGCCCATGGACATGGCACATGGCTGAAGCAACAGCATAGATACAGATACGTCTATGGCTACAACGACAAGTTGGATGCACATGGCCGTGCGCTGTGTCTGTCTGTGTTTGTTGACGTATTGGTGACGATGGATTTTTAGATAAAAAACAAAAACAAAAAAGTACAAAGTAAACGAAAGCGATTGCTAATTATTCCCCTGGGAATCATCAGCTTGACTACGATCCTCCATCGCGCGAATGGTTTCAGCAAACCAAGCGAGCAATCGCGCTGATCATTTGCAGCGTGTCGGTCAGCCGCTCGGGATTCTGTCTACGTGTTCTTCTTTTTTTTTTTTGTTTTGGGAATTTCACGGAAAAGTGTCAAAGTTGGCGCTGAAGCGTAACCAATAATCTCAGTTTAGACTGCAGCCGCTGGGCATAAATATTTGGACAAGCGCTTAGTGCTGCTCATTTGTTGTCATGGATTTCTTTGCCACGGGCGCATTTCAGCAGCTCTACAGCGATTTAGAGGAGCCGCAGCTTACGGCTATGCAGTCAACGGAGCTGGGCAACACTGAAGCTTGCTGCTATGCAGATGTCAACTTTGGCGAGGATTATGCCAATGAGGATTACTATGGTCTTACGCTGTTGGACAGCAATAATAATAATAGTCATAACGCGCTGGAGCTGGATTTTAATGCCGAGGAGTCATTGCACTCATCGCAAGAGTTTAGCGACTGGGAGCAGCGTCTGTTGGATAACTTTGTTGAAATACCCGAGCTAATTGACTTTCTGCCGGAGCGCACACCGCTCTGTACGGAAATGTGCGATGAATTTTTGCAGGAGAGCGTTGACAATTTGCGTCTGGCCACGCCTGCCACATCCAGCTTAATGTCCACACCCACGCATACACCATCCCCGCCAGCCACGCCCAAGCTTATACAGAACGCCGCTGGTGAGAAGGGCTATCCGTGCAGCTATGGTAGTTGTCAGAAGCTATATGCCAAACCCGCACATCTCAAGGCACATCTGCGTCGTCATCTGGGCGAGAAACCTTATGCCTGCAGCTGGCCGGATTGCAGCTGGCGTTTCTCGCGCTCCGACGAGCTGGCGCGTCATAGACGCTCCCACTCTGGCATCAAGCCTTACAAATGCGACTATTGTGCTAAATGCTTTGCACGCTCCGATCATCTGACCAAGCATCGCAAGGTGCACGAGCGGCGTTTGCTGGCCGCCACCCGTGCAGGCAAACTGCTGCCCAATGAACCTATGCCCAATAGTGTCTATACCGTCCGGCCGGGGCGCAAACGCAAGAATCAGATCTAGAGCTTATATCATAAAGTAAATATAAGTATCTTTTTTTTTTTATCTTATAGTCAATCTATAGGTACTTAGTAAATAAAATTATGTCTGGCTGAAGCGTTAGTTTCTTTACTTCCTGCCAAAATAAAGGCATCAGAAGGGAGTAGCTCCTTTATTCCAGCGTTCATCTTTTTGGAGGCAATTGTGCGTGAGTAACCAGAACGTTGTATTCAGTGGTATTGAAGTTTATAGTTTATGATGCTGAAGAAGATGATAGTTAAGACAATCTCTTCGACAAAATTCATTTTGATGGCCTATATAAGATTTCCGCTTTGCATTTATTCATATTCCAAATTGGTTGGGCACTGGTGGAGGATATCCTAGCAATTTTCAGCTAGAGATGGCCACATTTTCAAGGCAATCTAAATTAAGTATTTGAAGCAAATAAATAAAGGTCTCATAATACTATATTTTATGGTATGTACATCGGTAATAAAGAAAGATGACAGACAGAATAAATAGAATCTACTTCAATCGAGATTGGTGCTTTATTATGTCACGATGAAGACCGATTTTGTTTGACAACATTAGAATTATTTCTAAAATTTACTTTTTAGATTACACTAACTTACAAATTTAAGGGTAATAGAAAATGTGACCAACTCAACTTTAAGCGTATTCGATCGGACCATGTTTTTTATGAAAAAACTTTATTATTCAACGAAAATTTATTAGACGATTACAGTGTTATATATAAATTGAATTTTTTGTATCGCTTTTTGTTTAAAATCAAATTTATCTTGTGAGGATACTTGTTTAAGTAATGTTGGATGTTCTTTAAAAAAATTGCAAAATTCAACGCATTTGTACTGTGAAAATCCCGGCCACCCGTAGGTAGTAATCGGAACACTGGAACGGGGCTACCAACCCCGGACTATGTTCCGGTTATTCCGGGCTAGTTGGTCACACTAGTCATAGAGTGAACCTTCGTATAAAAGAGATTATATGATAATTTTGGGTCGGGAAACCCGAAAAGGACAACCTTTTTTTTCGACATTACACAGGAATTTATTAATATCTGAAAAAAATTTTGTATCAACTTAAAAAACGATTAGATCTAGAGGTATTGATGTGCTTTATATTAATATACAATATGTACAGATGGAGTAAAAATTATTGAAGTTATAACAACTAAAGTCAAAAAAAGTGTAATTGAACATTATTATTCAAAATTACAAATTTTCATCTTGTTTTTTACTAACTAATTTGCCTGCACTCCAACATAAAGATTGAAACTGGGTATTGGATTTATTTAGATATTAATATATTCAATAATTCCTAAGGAAACGGAGATAGCTGAAATCTGCTTTGGATTAGCTTTAGTTCAGTCAAAGGAAACGATTTTTAAATAGATATATGGCTTGGTATGATTTCAAAACCGTCACAACTGATAAGATAGGGCCATAAATATGATATTTTGAAAAACTTGTTCGAAGAAAACAACAATTAGTAGCTGTATTCCTGAGCATTTAATAATTTACGCCACGCTATCTCATTCATAAATATCGTTTAGACTATATATATTTATAGTCGCAAATCGAATTTTTTTATAAATTTTTCAACTCACTAATTTAAAGTTCGTGCTCATGCACGACTCGCGCCCATCTCATCTAGAAAAGAAATATATAGATGTATATTTTTTATGATACGTATTTAGTAATTGTATTCCGAGCTATCCCATTTATAAACTACAACCATAATTCTGATTCTATACTATTTTCAACTAATTAAGTTAAAGATTGAGCTCACGCACGACACGCTGCCATCTCTGTTGTAGACGGCGTGCCGGCAGTTCATCTTGCCACAAATGGTAATCAAGTTTTTCTTAATTTTTGTGGCATCATCGCTCAGCAGGCGTCGTAATCATTACACCAACTGCCTCTTATAAAAGCACGGGCTAAGACAGCGGCTTTCTGGTCGTGAGGAGCAGGAGGAGGAGAAGGAGGAGAAGATATCCTTTACATATATATCTTTTATGCGCTGTCATATTGCATACTTTACGGCTTTCAACGCAAGTGCTTTTGCACATTTAACATTTTAAGAAAACTTACAGCAAGCGCCAAGGAAACTTTTGCTTATTGTATAATTTCAGACCCTACTCCTTGGGATAGGGTCTGTCGGGGGCTGTAGAGAAGGACGCCCCGTAACGATTGCAAATTCCACTACAATTATTTGAGCAAAGCAGTCGCTGCTCTGTCTGGGGCGCTGCTCGGGTCGGCTTTAGAACACCCGCATCGCTCATTAAGTGTTGGACAACGAGCCAGAATATAAATACGTGCACCAAGATGGTATGACGTTGAAGATGAAGACAAGATGAAGTTAAATATGGCAACGGAGAGCAAGCGCGAAGATGTCTGAGGCAAAAGATGCTGCTTGCTTTTAACTGCATTTTGCAGCAAGAACAACAAGCATTATGCAAATAGGAGGATAGTCGCTAGCTTTAGATAGCGAAATTTGTATCCCCTAACCTAGTTGAGATTTAGTATTTAAGAGTAGAGTGTCTTGCAAAAAGATGCAACTGTCTGTAAAAATATCTTCACCAAATTTTTTTTTTCGGATTCTATCTAAATTGTCCTCACTTGTAGAGTATCATATTGAATAGCTACAGAGCTGACACAAAATTGATAAGAGGAATTTCTCTAAATTAATATTTTTGGAACTATTCAAAAAGTCTAAAGCCAAAAAAAAAACCGTCTGATTTTAAGGTTTTTGGCCTTAATAGCAACTTAATATTTTTGTTTCTTAATTCAAGAATTTTTAATCTTAATTGAAGATTTTTTGGCCTTTTTCGATTTTAAGGTTTAAATTTTAGAATTTTAAGAATGCAAAAATCTTGATTTAATATATTTTTTATATCAGTTTTTTGAGCTGATTTATCGCGAATTTTATCAGTCGAGCAAAAAAACTCGATAGACAAATCATGTTTAAAAATAAATTTAAGTTTTTTTTTAATGGAAAGTATATTCAGAAGTTCATGTTTTGAGCGGGAAAGGCCGCCCAAATTATTAAAAATTAGTTTTCCTAGTCAAACGGATATTAGGTATATTTTTACTGTACTATGAATATTTTAACTCAAAGAGATCTGGTACCAAATTAAAGAATTTTTCACATAGGTAAGAGCGATACAAGATCTATGCCTAAGCTTTACAAAATCGCATGATGTATACTGAGTTGATTTTACCTCAGACAACAGAGCTTCTCGTAAAGTCTATTAGCGATTGCCAAACTGCTTGAAATAGTCAATATTATTTTTGTTAGTGTATAAAAAAACAACAACAAGGCAACGCTATTTATTCAAAAGTAATTAGCATAAAAATAAATACCACTCATTAAGTCATGCTGGTTTTTATCTATTTATTGTTTGATACTTTGCTTGCCTAACCAAAGTCAATTCCACAACGCCGACGAGGACCTACTACTCCCAGCTCCCAAGATTCATTAGCCGGAAGGGCTGGTCTATGTTACCATATCAGAGTTCCAAGAGTTCCATGTAAGCAACTAAGTAAGCATGAAAATGTTGCAAGTTTATTTTTTGTGTTAAAGACTTAAACTAAATGTATCTTTAAGTAGTTTTCAAGCTACTTAGCATTTGGGCTTGTTGTGGGGTTAAGCATAACATTTAGCTCAGCATGTCAGGATACTAGCTACCAATTGCAATTTTAATTAGATGCCCAGAATGTAGCATAACTTTGTGCCAATTTCAAGATACTATGCCATGTTACTTACAGATACTTTGTAGCAACAAAGATGCTGTCGTTATGTGTGAAAGCGAATGCGGGGGGTGGTAGCAAAATTCAATTAAATGTTCATCAAAAACTAAAACAAAAATGGCGCACAAATACTACAGATACACACCCACACACACGCACGCACATAGATACTTTTACACAGCCAAAGACAGACATTGAGCGGGCGCAAGAGCTAACAAACGAGGGAACAATGGAAGATGAGAACTGAAAACGAATTCATGTATCTGTAGCTATGACTGTGACTTGGCGTTGTAATCAGCAGTGCAGAGCATTGGGACCGGGGATTCGGATCGGTACTGTGACTGGGACCAAAGTCAGCGGAAGCCAGCGACACAAAAGTTATAAAATGCCAGATAGATAGTAATTGCAGTAGCAGTGTGTGTGTATCTGTGTGTGTGTGAGGGAGACTCTGTGTGTGTCTGGTGAAAATAAGCAGGAAACTGGAAATTACAAATGATACGGAAATAATCGCATTATCATGAATCATTTTTACGAGTTGAGTATTGAAACTTTGATTCTTATGCAGCAGCGGTAGGCAGCATGAAGCAACCAAGTCGAATTTATGAAAGAAGTAGGAGGGGCTGTGTTGCATTACCAAATTTATCGAGGCAACAAATACTGCTCTATCTTTCAGCTGATGCCGGCCAAAGGAATACGGCAAGGAGTAAAATTTTATAATGTCTAAGTGACGGATTGACTGATGAAATGATAAAATGTTAAAACGAATAAATGACTTGATTGACTGCATGTTGGTATTAAGGATATCGAGCCTAGTCTTTGATTGAATGTGCCCCTGTGCATAGAAGTTGTTGTTGGAGCTAGGACAACTGACAATATCAGGCCAACGTGAGCGTCATGCCATACTCTTTAATTAGGACAGCCATAAATTAGTGGCTTTAATCGCCACTTAAGTTCAACAAAGCACTGCGACCAAGTGAATGTACATTAAAGTCCTGCAATGAATATAATAAAATGTGAACCAGACTTTGAAAGAAACCAGAAATCTAGCTCTCGGAAACCACAAGCCAGAAACTTAATGTTCTGACAACATGTGTGCGATAAAGATGTTTCTATCCGAGGCGTTTGTCGATGTTTCTGTAATATGTTGTTTTTTACCAGAGCGGGTTATTAGCCAGCTGCAGAGCCTGTTTGTCGGGCAGGAAACCATGATTCGCCGTCACACAATAAGGTAGCTTCCAGAACGGTTGTTCAGGGGTTACCAATAGGATACTTGACTCAGAGTCGGAAGTTTGTGAGCTGCTTGAATCGTTCAATAAAAGAATCTTTGCTGGCCACTCCCAAGTGAATGGCAATCAGAAGTTTTAAGGTAGTCGGAAAATATCTCCTTTTTTTTTTTTTAAATGGTGTAATTGCAGCCATAACATATTTATGGGGACCAAGTGCTTGGGTTACATGAAAGCAGTGCGGTCGAGTCAAAAAGACAGTACAGTGGGTAAAGGGTATCATTCGTCGGATAGCGCCCACGACTGTATCATATTATTTTAGTCTTCTCGTTGTTGGTGTCATTCTTGTCATCAATAAAAGCTACTGCCGTCGCTTCGCATCAAATTTCACCAATACAAACGCCCATTGGGAATGCGGCAGAATGAATAACTAAAGATCCTTAAGGCGACGCAGTGGGAGTCTCGAAATGCCAGCTAAGATGGTGTGGCTGTGTGAAACTGTGTGCCAAAGTCATTTAAGCAAATTGACTGCAAGGACAATAGACAAGCAGTCGCCAGGATAAGCTACAGACCAACAAAACAATCAAGAAGTTAAGAAACTGCAAAAATTTCAACTTTAAACCTGGGCATGATGGATGTTCTGAGCTGACAGCAAGAGGTCAACAAAAAAAGTCTAACAAAAATGTTACTGAAGATTGGTTAGTTTTTCTGAAAGGGATTTAGTATAGCTTGTGAGCTACTTACTTAAAAGCGATTAATATTTCAAACAAAAGCAGTGCTCATACTTAGTATACCTAACTTTTTTAAGCAGATCAGCAATGGGTACAATCAGTGAGTTTGAGAATCCGGCCACTCTATTAAACTTTTTGTTTGAATCACGACAGTACGAGAGTAATTACACCGGCCCCTGAGAAAACTCGGGCTCAGGGGAATTCCTCTTCCCCCATTCACGACTGGCCTGAGTACAATGAACTTTAAGTTTCCAGAGTATGACCCTGAAAAATGGCGTTGCTCAAGTTTCCAGCATCAAATGAAAATTTCCAACCAAAAAAATAAACTAGTCAAATGCTAATGAAGTTAAGTTATGAATGCGCCATGACGCTTTCCGGCAACCCCTCTCCAGCTCGCCCGCTGTGCTACGGGGTGTCAGGTAGGCCGTGCACGGTTTAACAATTTGCAGCTAAATGTGGCCCTAAAGTGTTAAAGTCCATGTTCTTGGCCAGGGCCATAAGTTCTAGACCAAATGGGCGCTCCCTGCTGTTATATATTGCTCTAGTACGTGCCGCAAGCCTTTCAGCAGACTGCCACGCCCGCTGTATCCAGCCTAGTTGTCATGCCTTAATTATGAGGGCCGACACGAAACGGCCAGACCCTAACTATTAAAACAACTGTGAAAGCTTTGGCCTAAAACATATATAGTGCTGCTGTTCCCAAGCCAAATTTAAATATCCAGCATGGAGTAGAGAACCGCATGAGCTTAACATTGATGGTGCTCATTAGCGGCGGGTAGAGCTCTCTTTCTCTCTCTCTGACTAGGAACAGGCTTTCAATATTGACGAAAAATTGCAACTCATTTTGAATTTCAGGGTCAGAGTCGACTTTAAAGTCCAATTTCAATGGGGTTACATTTGCCAAAAACATAAATCTAATGGGGATATTCAGACATGCTAGTGTGTGTGTGGGCTTAGTGTACGTGTGGTCGTATATTTTACGTGCACGTGGAGCACGTAGCCATACCAGAGGCCTGTTTGTCTGACTAGCGATTTCCGGAATTTGTGAAGCTTGGAGCTTTTTCTGGTTTATTATAATTCAACAGAAATGTGTGCGACTCTGTTAGGTCTTTGCCAACGTCAAAATATTTCAATTTCGCAGTTTAGTTTTGCTTCCGTTTGGCATTTCAATAATTTTGGCAATATTTTTTGGAGCTCAATGTGGTTTGTTATGGTAGGTTAAGGGTTAAGCGTAGGGTTGTTTAAGTTATGTACTTTGCTAATAGTATATCCGGCAAAGGTTGCTACTGACTTTCAAATGACTTATATGACTCTAGAAGGCGTACAGCTTATATAATAGTGACAATAAAAAAGGGTCTGTGTAATTTAAAGCACTTTTAAATACCTTACCAAGTAGTTTGAGTCAAGTTAGAGAATACAATCAAATTTTTATTTTCGGAGACAAGTCTTTGGACAGCTACAATACATAGAAGCAAATCCTTAGAGCGAAGGTTTCGCTGTAACATCTATATTGAGCTCCTAATTGAGTGCAAATGGCATGAAAAGTTTTAGTTGGCTACCAGCAGCTATTGGGCCAAGCGTCCGTTTGTCCAGTTTGACGCCCAAGGACTTTAATTTAAAAGTTTGCACGTCAACCAATGAGGCTATAGCCCGTGGCCATAATCAAGCCCAAAAGCATTGGTCATTCGTTGGAACGTTGGACAGTTGTTCAAAATACAAAGCGAAAGTTTGCTTCAATCAATGCTGCGATGGGTTTGGCTGCAGGCTCCAGGACAATAACAACACCAACGAAGTTGTAAACGAGCCCATAAATAACGTGCTATCCGTATAAAAAAAAAGAGCAACCAAAACCAAACGTCAATGGAATATCAATTTAAAAAATGCGAAAATAAAAATGTTGCAGCTATGTTCTGAAATAGGCTGCAGAATTTTCTTAACTTCCAGGAAAAAAAAAACACTTTTTTGCGTTCTTTTCGCCAACCTTAATGTATTGAAATAAAGATGGTCAATTAGATTGTTTGCGAGCTGGCAGTCGCAGCTTGGCCGGGTTTATAGCCTGCAAGCGAAAATAAAAAAAAACTCACAATAGATTTGTAAAAAAAATCAAAGCCACAAAAAATAACAAATCTTTATTTTTATACCCTTATATTGCAGTGAAAACTTTGCAAATGAAAATCGAACAAAAAACGAAATGCTGATAAACGGAAATACAAACAAGAAACGTGCACAAATCTAATTTCCAAACAACACGCTTCACACCAAGCACAAGACCAAGATTTAGTCAGAGAATAAAAACCTGACGAAAAGCAGCTGACGACAAGGACAACGCTGTAAAAAATCGAAATGAAGATAGACGCAGCAACAACAAAATGAAACTTTTCAATATCCGCATCCGCTCATGAATAATAATTTATAATGGCTGACTCTGCCGTTTCCTTTAGCGGCATAAAAATGACTTAACCGAAATCAACGCGTCTCTGAGAAGCTGCCTTAGCCACAGCTGAGCAAAATCACTTCCCTCTCTCTGACTTTTTCTCTCTCAGACTTCTTTACCTATATACTACTCCCATGTCATACTTTTTTTATTCTCTCCAAAGTCTCTCGAAATGAATATTATTTAACTTGTGCCAACAAAAAAATATTGGAAAAATGGCTGACTGGCATAGGCAACAATTTGCTTAGGTCGCTGCGCATATCAGCGACTTGCATACACTCCTTGTCAATACAATAGAAACACTTTCAGCTTAAGTGTAAGAAAAAGTGATAGATTTTAGTTTTAGCTAATGGCGTCTTGTGAAATTAGTGTGGAGACAGCAGAAACGAACAAAATATGACTAGTCAAAATCAGCCACTTCTGCCAAAAAATCATAAACTTAATTTATTCGTTAGAACGCCACAAATTTCTTGTTACCAACCGTAATATAGTTTGGCCAGAAGTTTGTTTACGAAGTTTCCTATCTCCGGCCTATGTGGTCCGCCGGAAGCATTTAATTTCCCTCCTAGCTCTCACATCTGGGGACGTGTTCTCTAGGGATTTCAGGCTTCCCCCGAGGAAACGCATCATTTTTAAAATATTTTTTTAATATAGTTAAATTCCAGTCTCAAGCTAAATAGTTATTTACAAATAACAAATTTAATAATTATTTTCGAAATCAACCCAAAAAATGCGTATCTTGTTTAAATAGTTCATACACTGCATAAAAAAAAAATTCCCTTGTGAAGAATTTCCTTCGAAAGATGTAAAGCTGTGCTAACAAAAAGCAAGGAAAATATGAATAGGTGGCAACACTTCAATTTTCGTATTTGGAAGCAAGCAAATATGAATCTGACTAAAATGTTCGTTTTGATTTTTTCGTTTTTCGGAGCACTGCCGATTAATTTCTTGCATAAATGGTTCATGCATTGCATACAAAAATTTCCCTTGCAAAAGGAATAGTCGTGTATAATTTCCTTCAAAAGTTGTAAAGCTGAGCAAGGGAAATATAAGTAAAAAAAATCAAGATTTGGGAGCACGCAAAACCGACTCAGCGAAACAGAAAATGGCCGATTCATTTTTTGCATAAATGGTTCTTAAATTCCATACAAAAAATATTCCCTTGTAATAAGAATAACTTAGCCTGCTTAATTTCAATCGAAAGGTGTAGATCTAAAGGGTAAAGCTATAGAAAGCGATTGTAAAAAATACGTAATTGGGAGCACGCAAAAACGAAAACGGAAAAAATTAATTCATTTTTGTTTTGCGTAGCACTGCCGAATATTCTAAGTTTAAAATGATGCCACAAAACTTGGTTTCATGTTAAGAGAGGCTAGACTGCGAAACATTTTATAATAGGAATAAAAGTAGATTGGAAATTTTGCTGTATGAGTCCAGAGAGTGTTTTCTAAAGACAAAATCACAAGAGACTTCCAGCTGAAAATATGTTCAGTAAAGAGTAAAAGTTTAAATATACAGGGTGCGCCATTTGAATGGAAATATTGAATAACTTTGACAAATTTCAACCGATTGACGTCGTCGAACACATTTTGGAAAGGTTATTGCATTACAATTTTAACAATGAATCGATTTACGCCCAAAGAACGCGCGGAATTAGTGACAATGTTCATTAAATGTAATTGCCCGATTTTTGGGAGAGAATTTTAATGACTGATGAGGCCCATTTCACGCTATCTGGCACTGTAAATAAACAAAACTGTCACATTTGGGGGAAAGAAAATCCTCATACTATCCATCAAACTCCACTGCATGATCAGAAAGTGACTGTTTGGGCCGGTGTCTGCTTCAATATTTCCATCGACCACATTCAAATGGCGCACCCTGATTGTTTCCACTGGGTTAAACAATTTTAATTATAAGAAACCTATATTTATTTTTAAGCCGTAGCATCGGTGGGCTTTAACTTAATTGTCAAGACTAGATAATTCAATTGGGAATATAATAAGGCAACATATAGAAAAAAAAACTCATACCTATTCGCTTGATACGCAGTATACCGCGTCCTCACTGCCTCATTCTTTAACAAATTTATTGATGCTTACTTGACGCCATTTGGCCGCATTCCTGTGGCTAAGGTTGTGTATGTGTCTTGAAGGTGTCGCCTTCCGGGCAACTGTGTTTGTGTGTGGGTGTGTGTGGCATGCCGCTGATGAGTCTGTCACCTGCTTTGTAGGGTCATATAACAGCCAAGACCCAAGTCAAAAATTTATGAAACCCAACTAAGCTACATGTTGACAAAAGGAAGACGCCTCAGTGTCAGTATATTTACTTTTTGATTATATATTTATATTCTGTTATTTCTTGTGGGCGCATCAAACGCTTAATGAATGTCTTCAAATATGCTCATCCGGGCTCCAGCTGCGACGGAAACGCTCGATCTTCTATTGCTGCTGGCAACAAACTCCATCAGCTACTTGAAATTTTTCACATAAATGATAATGACCAAACTTTTTTGGCTCATGTCGCCCTCAAAGATTGTCACACGTAACTACCTTCCTCAAATGTAATTTGCTACACCCTACAGACACACACACAAATCGCACATAAAATTCTGATTAGCGCCAATCTTGGCAGAGACAGCGGCAGAGAGCTCTCAATTTCAATTGATTCGTTTCAACAAATTTTGAGTCGAAAAGGCGCAAAAAGCAAAACTTTTCCAATCAGTTCAACAATCCTTCTTTTTTGCACCCTCAGCGAAGTCCCGGCAGAGCTACGCTCTGTATATAAGACAAGTATTTTGAGGGTAGCCAGTTCTGAAGCTGCTTCAGTAGCTTTTTTTTTTGTCGCGCTAAAAACCCAATTAAACGCGCCATTAAATTATTTCTCAATTTGCATACGAAATGTATTTCGGCTCAATAAAATTTCACACCTGGACGCACACACACACGCCCACAATGCAGTCTGAGACCCAGGAGTAATATATATATATATGGGTAAATGTGTGTGTGTGTGTGTGTGTGTGTGTGTGTAGAACTTTTTTTGTTGCCCACATTTTGTTATTTCTTTTTGTTTCTTTTACGTCTTCAATTTATTGTTGATTTTTTTGCTTAAACTTGTTTCCGGTTTGCGTTACCATTTGTGCCCAAAAAAAAAGTATCTTCGTTTTTTGGCCATGTTTGTAGAGCAAAAAATTGGTAAGTGTTGTAGCAAATTACCTCAAAAATTAGGTATACATATGTATTTGTAGAAGCTCGAATACAAAATTAGAATTACGTATAGTAATAAAAGTTACCTATTATTATAATTCTGTTGATCGGAACGCAAACCTGCAGTTACAAAATAATACTACACCTAATCCGGTTTTTGCGCGAATTAAAAAAAAATCATTCCGTTTGATTAAAATCGATTAAAAAAAACTCTCAATTATTTTTAGTAAAAAAACACCTTAAACTCAAAAGATTTTAAAGATAAAACCACTGTTATAGATATTCGTACAGATTGAAAACTCCTTTAGCTTTTAATGGAAAAACAATAATTGTTTAAATTCATATTTAATAACGACGTCTTTTCGTTAAATTTAAAAACTAAAATAATAAAAAAAATATAAATATATGTTTATATGTTTGACGTCACGAATTTGTTTTTGGCAATTAAGTAGTATCGAACTAATAGAGACGAGCACTCGCACAAAAAGTACTCGGTACTCGGCAAATAATTGCGACATTTTCAGGGTTTGTGAAACGAATGGAATGAAACAAAATACGTGTTGTCAGCTGTTTTTTGGTTTGTTGTTTCATGCACTTGTTTTTGTACAACATTCCACTTTAAATGCGATTATCTTTTGAACCAGAAAGAATTTTTTGGTGAATTAAAACAGAATATAAACTTAGATCCATTACTTATTACATTATTATTTACATTGATTCTTAAGCGTTCGAGTATCGAGTAATTTTTGACCTTTTTTGGCTTGAGTAGGACTTTTTTGGGGAATCGCAAATTTGCAACTTTTGCCTTATAAGATAACATTAGATAAAAAGAAATGTGGTACAGTCGGGAGAGGAGGTGAAATTTGTATATTTTTATACCCTGTACCGTATGGTACCAAGGGTATATTAAGTTTGTGCAAGCCGAAAATGTATGTAACATATAGAAGGAGACGTCGGAGACACCCCAAAGTTACCTAAAATATGATCAGGGTGAATAGAGAAGTCGATATACCCATGTCCGTCTGTCCGTCCGTCCGTGTGAACGCCTAGATCTCAGAGATGGTAAGAGCTAGAGTTACCAAACTTTCACATTAGATCCCATATTATTCCATAGGAGGCAAGTTTATTTTATTTTTTTGATATCGGGGATAAATTATATAGCTCCCATGGGGGTGTTTAAGACGACCTCGACAAAAAAAAGCCTTTTAGATTAATAATTCATTTGTTTATGAATATATCGTAACCAAATTTGGTATTCGAAAGTTTTTTATAGTTATCAAACACTGTACCAAATTTGATCGAAATCGGTTGACTATATCATATAGCTCCCATAGGACCGATCGGCCAAAATAACTTTTTTAAAGAAAAATTCGCTATATTTCGTTTTTTAATAAAGATATCGTAACCAGATTTGGCGTTTGCAAATTTTTTAGACCACTTAAGCAATGTGCCAAATTTGAACAAAATCGGTTGACTATATCATATAGCTCCCATAGGTCCGATCTTCCAAAAAATCGATTTTTTAACAAAATTTGTTGTGTTTCGTTTGTTTGTTAAGATATTGCGACCAGATTTGACATTCGTGAATATTTTATAGTTCATAAGCACTGTACTTAATTTAATCCAAATCGTTTGACTAGATCATATAGCTCCCATAGGACCAATCGGTCCAAAAACACGTTTTTTATACAAAATTCTATGTGTTTTGTTTGTTTTTAAAGATATTTGAAATAAATTTGGCATTCCGATCTTTTTTAAGGTATTTAAGCACTACGTCAAATTTTATTGAAATCGGTTGACTATATCATATAGCTCCTATAGGAACGATCGGTCAAAAAAAAATTTTTTGCTTAAAAATTCTTCTGTTTTTGGTTTTTTGTGAAGAAATCGGACTTTATTGCAAGCTAGTGGTACAGGGTATCCTAAAGTCGTTCACGCCCGATTTTACGTACGCCATTTTTGACTATAACTTTTGCTGTATTTGCCCGATTTTGTTCACACACAGATGCGTGGATCCCTAAGGCATTACTCTGTTTAATTTGAGAAGAAAATATTAAACGATGTGGCCAAAAACCGCGAAAATCTACTGCGGGGGATCAGGGAAAGATGTTGACATGATTCAACTTTATCTTCTGAGGAAATATGCGCACCAGCTTTTACAGTTTGATATCTCTAGCTTTTCTAGTCTCCGAGATCTAATTGCTCATACAGACGAACGGACGGACAGACAGATGTACATGGCTCAATCGCTACCCGAGGTTATGATAAGCATTTTGGTATAAAGGACTTGGAGTCTGTCACGCCTCCTTCTGACATTTACATATATTGCACAAATCTAGTATAGCCTTTGTAAAAATAGTTACAGGGTATAATTATAAATTTATAAACATAAAAAGCCTAACCTCCATGAAAAAACAATTATTTTATTTTATAAACTGATATTATTTTAGTTGGATTTTCAAACGGAAACCAAATCTCTACTTTTGAATGGATACTATTTTTTTTACGTATTTTATCTTGCAACGTACCTATAGTGTAAAAGTAGAATTAGATGTAATTATTTATTTTACCGATTCCCAAACTACAATTAGCTTTTTTCGCTCGATTTGACCGATCAACTTTTGTCATACATATTTTCATATTTTTGACGAAGTATTTATGTATATTTTCCACAAAAGTGAATCAAAGTACGATAACAAACCCGCTGTTGAGTGCATTTTGAAAATTTATTTTGACGTTTATAATCATATTTTTTGTCCCCCCTAAAATAATAAAAAATTTCTGGGTAAGCGTATTCCGTTCATTTTCCATGACAAACTGTTAGCGTTTTTTTAAGAATCTAATAGCATTTCGAAATGATTTGGAGATGATTGATTCTGTTATCAAGTCTTTGCGCAACAGATTCAACTTCAAATTTTTGCCTTTAAAAGTTAAAAGTTAAAAGTATTTTCACGAAAAATGTCCACTTTTTCAACTCGTACCATCTGAAAACCCTAATATTGATGCACCAAATTCAGCTGACTAGCTTTTAAAGTGTAAGTCTAACACACAAAATTTTCTTAGGCGGAAGATGAGAATGTTTACTTAACGAATAACTTGTATCTTTTAATAAAGTTTGTTGTCTTCGAGAGAATTTTTATAGCGAATTTTTTACTAGGTCTACACACGTACAGTACATGTACTCGCAACGTGCACTTGTGACGTCACTGTACCACTCACACGGCGGCAGGCCCAAACTTGTGTTGAAGCGTTGTGACGTCACAGCGCCACTGACACAAACGCAAGCTCAAATGTGAGCGTATTTCTTGCTAACACCACTGCTCTAATCTAATATATCTTAGCTCTACTTTACGTTTTTAATAAAGTTAGACTAATACCTATGTACTACAAAAATACATGTACATATATACTATAATACATACAGCGAACAAAAACGCAGAGCATTTCCGATTCGCGCATTTCCTTTTTCCTTCGCAATTTTATTTCGCATTTGTTTTTATTTTGTTTTTATTCCTGCAATTACCTTAAAATTGCAAAGTTTGATTTTTTTGTGTTTTGTTTTCTTTCTGTTTTTGTTTTCACATTGTCGGCGTTTCTTTTACACAGCTTCTTCCTGGTTTGTTGCTTGGTTTTTGGTAACCATGCCAGCGCTTTGTTTCACATCAAGGATTATTGGCACGCGCGTATGTGAACAATAAAAAGTCCAAATTGACTGGGTCAGCTACTGGGTGCAGTTCGTGCCAACTGGATCAACAGAAAGTTGGTTCCACTGACTCTGTGTCTTACAATGTGGATGCTGCCAATTTCAGCTGTTTTGGTCTCGTATTTTTTTAGTAGCCAACTATTTCAATTAGTTGGCCAATTTGGTCTTTAAGTGACCTAGAATGAGCTCAGGCGTGAGTACACTGCGTTTGTTTTTTTTCTTTTCACCCCACTCAAAAATTTTTTTTAATTTCTTCTAATACTTGGCTGACTTCCGTGGACTTCCCCTAACTGTGCGACAGTGCAAGAGAAAGGATGAAGAATTGTGCAATACACGCACAGCCGCGGGCATAAAATACATAACATAAACAAAGGAATAAGCCTTATATGAGGCGCATACTTAATTTTGCGTGCAGCACAACAATAGCAAATGACCCACCCTATACGCTAGGGAGCTGTAAAGTTTGAGGCGTAGGAAGTTGTAGCTTGGAAGCAAGCAACATTAAGCTCGAAAGGATTTCCATCGACTTGCTTTTTTTTATTATTATTTTAATCTCCCCATGCGTATACCATATATTTTATTTTTCTATTTCTTTCATTATTTACCGCGTGTTTGCATACAAAATCGCAAAATGTTGAGTTAAACACAATAACTTCAGGCAGGCAAAATTTTTAAATTTCTAAACACGCAAGATGATGACATGGCCAGGCAGCTAGGAAATTTAAATTGTGTGCCCACCAAACTTTTGACAATAATAAAGTACTTTGGCGTAGATGATAAATCGCATTAATTGCGCCAACATAGATTTAAATTTTATTTAAAATGGACTAAGCTTAAAACTGGCATATAATTAGCAGGCTTTGGATCAATTTACCACTGCACTACAATGGAAAAGTATATCGTCAATAAAGACGAGAAAAGGGAACTTAGATTCGATGGCTAAAAACCACCATTTTAACTTCTCTAATGTTAAATCTTCTTTTTCTAAATTCAATTTAAAAATCCGTTAAATTTAAAATCAATAAATTTTCATAAATTTTGGCAATCAAGAGTTTTCTCCAATTTTTGCAGGTATGACAACTTACAAGCCGTTTATTTTTTGTTATAATTTTCAAGCTCTTTGAGAAATTTTCTGTAAAATACTTATTTTTATATAATTCAATTGATTTGCTTATTGTAAACTATAGCTATTTTTTTACATTGATGTCTATGTGTCTTCAAGGCCGAGAAGTAGCCAAAAAAGCTATGGAATGGCAAATTTTAAAGATCTTAGGCTCGAAATGTTCGTAAAGGAATTCTCTTTTAGCTTACAGCTTAAGAAAACACTTTTATACTCGATGACCCTTAAATTTGCAAACTGGTGTAATAGTTATTTGATAATTTGTATTACAAAAACTTGTAATTCGTTTTTTTTTTTTCTATATACGAGGGTGGATTGATAAGTTTCCGGCCTGACCAAGAGATGGCGCCACTAGGCCTACCTTGAGGTGGCGTTCTATAGTACCATCCTTAGATAGCTTGTAGCTATAGTTTCAGCCCGATCGCCATGTGAATTTAGATTTGAGAGCACACTGACCAAGACGCCTCTGTGTTTTTCTTGAAACAGTCGACCAAAAATTGATTCGAAAAACATTTCTACCGCCAATTTGACGTTGTATAAGCGTAATCCAAGCGAATTTTTGCGTCGATTCATAACCGTTGGCGAAACTTGGGTCCACCACTACACTCCTGAAACCAAAGAACAGTCTAAACAGTGGATTGGACCAGGGGAACCAACTCCAAAGGCAAAACAATTTTTTCAGCGAACAAGGTTATGGCTACTGTTTTTTGGGATGCAAGAGGTATTATATACATTGATTACCTTGAAAAGGGTAAAACTATCACTGGTCAATACTACGCAGACTTATTGCAACGTTTGAGCCACGAGGTGAAAATTAAACGACTTCATCTGGCGAAGAAAAGAATCTTGTTTCATCACGATAACGCACCAGCGCACAAGTCAATCGTTGCGATGGCTAAAATCAACGATCTGAAGTTTGAATTGATGCCGCACCCTCCCTACTCTCCAGACCTAGCCCCGAGTGACTATTATATGGTTTCCTAACCTCAAAAAATGGCTTGGCGGTAAGAGATTTGCGGACAATGAAGAAGTAATCGAAGCTGTAAATGGGTATTTTGAGGAGCTTGACGAATCAGTCTATAGAGATGGCATTACTAGACTAGAACACCGCTATGAGAAATGTATTAGCCTTGGAGGAGATTATGTTGAGAAAAAAAAAAAAAAAATTCTTAAAAACTTTGTTTTTCTTGGTCAAGCCGGAAACTTATCAATCCACCCTCGTATAAAATTCTCGTGTCACAATGTTAGTAACCATACTACTCCGAAACGGCTGGACCGATTCTCATGAAATTTTGTGTGCCTAAGGTCTAAGAACATCTATTTTTCATACCCCTTAATGATAAGGGCTGTCCACCCCCAACATAATTTCTCTAGCTCTTGCATCGTCAGGCATTGCAGCAACTTTGCTTGAAGGCGGTCGAACCGCCCATTCAGCTCTAAAATTGCAAACGAAACTAATAGTGTGGGATGAATGTACAATGAAAAAAAAAAATAATAATTCCCTGTTAGACCCCTTGGAGGAGGGGCAAAGGGGGTCTCTATTAATAACTGTTCGAACAGAACAGGGACCTACAGTTTATAGCCGAATCCGAACGGCGGTGCCTTTAATTAATAGAGACTTTCATGGCAAATAGCGTCTTTGAGCTAGCGATGCCAGTGCTAGGCAAATGCACCAGTGCTACTGCGGGGAATCGAACCACCGACCTTCGGTTTTAGAGGCGAGTACGCTACCACTTACGCCACCGACGGCTACATGAATGTACAATGGCGCATAAGAAATCTTTAAAGGCTTTAAAATCTACCAAAACCAATTTGGTAGCGCAATGATTTCATTATCAGGAGATTTTCGCTAAACATTGTCAGTGGTTCCACGTTCAACGAAAGCTGATGAACTGAATGCATGTTTAAAGTCCTCCAATTTGTGGAAACATGTCAAGGTATTACATTTAAGCAGGAATACGCGTGTCATGTTGCAAAATGATTAAACTGGAGACATATTCTCTAAACAACCCTTTGATATTGGTAATGGCAAATTTCCTACAGACGTGCTTCATCTTTTCTAAGAGTTTTTGTCAACGCAATCAAAAGCTGAACTCATTCAAAAAGTGTTTCCAATTGTTGCTCAAAGATACTTATTTAATGATTGGTTGAGCGAATAAGCTATACTGGCTGCCAAAAACACAGAAGTAAATGAATTCAATTTCAAAATTCAAGATGACATTCCTGGCGAAATGAGAACATATAAATCAATTGATACGGCAATTAATGAAGATGATGTCGTGAACTATCCACCGGACTTTTTAAACTGACTTGATTTGCCAGGATTGCCGCCTCACAATCTTCAATTAAAGGTTTGATCTGTAGTTATAATGTTGAGAAATGTTAACCAACCGCAACTTTGTAACGGCACACGATTGGCGATAAAAAAATTACTGAATAACGTAATATAATCAATCATATTAAAAGAAACGTATAAAAGTAAAGACGTTTTGATACCCGGCATCCCAATGATTGCGACTGATCATTAAGTGTTTGTGGTATTTATCTAGAAAACCCAATTTTCTCGCATGGTCAAAAGTATGTTGCCTGTTCCCGTGTTGGAAAACCATCTGCTCTGTTTGTTTATGCGCCAGGTAATCAAACAAAACATATCGTGTACCATAAAGTACTCCAATAAAAATGAAACTCAATTTAGAATAAGTAAAAATAAAATAAAATAAAATATAATAAGTAGGTATAAGAAATCTGAAATTGTAATTGTGTTTCATTCTAAGTTTTTAGTGACTTTTACAAGAATTTTAATTGTTTTATAATTTTTATTTTTTGACATAATGTAATTGTTGACTTATCATCTTCTTTTTTCTTTTTTTATCTTACTAGCTGACCGGGTGTCCCGAATAGCAGAATAAGGTAGGTGGTACGAAGTTCGCCGGGCCGCTAGTTTACACCAAATTTTATTTTTAAACTGTAGATACTTTCCAGAAAAAACAGTGTAAAAAATGATATGAATTAAGTCTATGTTATAAGCGGCTATGAAAATATATTAGGAAAGAGGAATTCACTAACTAAATTTTTAAAGATGATGTTAATAAAAATATTATTAAATTAAATTTCAAAGAAATAGCTTGCATTACATTTTGTAAAAATATTGTTCACTGGACGGCGTTATTTCAAAACTGCGTAAAAAGAGAATCCCGTGCACAATGATCAGGAATTTCCTGGCCAAAAAACTAAGCTAGTCAAAAAAATTTTGTTTACATTTTGCACTATGTAAGTGTAAGTACAACATTCCACTTTGAATGCGCATATCTATTGAACTACTACGATTTTTTGGTGAAAAAAACTTAGAACCCTTGACTTTAATGTTGCATTATTATTAACCTTGATTTTTGAGCCTTCGTGTATAATTTTTAGAAATTTTTAACTTGAGTAGCACTTTTTTGGAGAAACGAAAATTTGCAACCTTTGGGCTATAAGATAACTTAAGATAAAAAAAAATGGAAATACTGACCAATTACAGTTTGTCAAGAAAGTGTTTTTACAAGGGGAAAAACATCAAATTTTATGTTTGGGCGCAAAAATATATATTTTTTGATTTATTTTTAGTAAAACAAAGTATGCAGTATAGTTAGTAACTTAATTTTAAACAACATAATACAAAAAAAGTAGCATTCAACGTACTAACCTAACAACAAAAGACTAAAAACTAAAAATACACATTTTCAAGCGTGTCAAGAAAGTGTTTTTACAACTCTTTGGAATTCCTTGTGGTCGATCCTCTTGATCCTTACCGTTTTTTTACCGTTTTTGCATTCCTTGTTTCTACGAACTGTCTGCTATTGTGCAGACAATTTTGCTAGCCATTTGCTAATGAGTTCTACCTGCGATCAGTGTGTTTTTGCAAGAAAACTATGCCCGGAAAAAGAGTTACATTTGATCACGCCCAACTGGTATTTTACAATCACCAGATTGGAAAAACCGTCCCACAATTGTCAGAAATGTTTTGCCTAACTAGGCAAACCATTTACAACATTTTAAATAGGGCCAACAAGGAGCATAGGCTGGAAGCAAAGGTGGCATGTAGACGGCCCCGAAAAATTACAGACAGGGAGGAGCGGAAAATAGTGAGGAAAGTGGGAGCAAATCCTCGAATTTCTACTAGAGCTATTGCTACCGAGCTTAAGGACGAGCATGGCGATGATATTTCTCACGCAACCGTGCAACAATTGCTTAATCGCTATGAGTACACGTCAAGAGTAGCTCGTAAGAAGCCTTTGCTTTCTAGTGTAAACATAGAAAAGCGGCTGTTATTCGCAAAGGAGCATTTGGAGAAGAGCTCCACATATTGGGATGATGTTATATTTTGTGATGAAACAAAAATTATGATGTTTTATAACGATGGACCATCCAGAGTCTGGCGAAAGCCCCTAGTAGCGCTGGAAAATAAAAACTTAATCCCAACCGTAAAATTTGGAAAACTGTTGATGATGGTGTGGGCATGCATATCCCGTCAAGGGGTTGGAGAATTGGCATTTATTGACAACACAATGGATGCTCCACAATATTTGACCATTTTGAAATCATATTTGCCAAGTAGTGCCCGAAAATTTGGATTTTATTGCGACAACAGGCCTACTTTTAAATTTTATCAAAACAACGACCCAAAGCATAAGGCTCATATGGTGAAGATGTGGCTCCTCTTCAACTGTAAAAAAGTGATAGATACTCCACCTCAGATTCCAGACATCAACCCAATTGAAAATTTGTTGTCCTTTTTAAAGTAAAGTGGCCAAACGGAGCCCCAAAAGTCTAGTTGAGCTCAAAACCGCTATACAGGAAGAGTGGCAGAAAGAGTCATATAACATGGAAAACCTAATTGATTCGATGAAACGTCGACTGGAAGCAGTTTGTGTTGCCAATGGTAGGCACACAAAATATAAAATCTTTTAATTCACTTAGTATTAGTTGGTAATTTTAGTTAAACAAGAAGTGTAAAAACACTTTCTTGACACTCCTAAAAATGTGTGATTTTAGTTTTTAGTCTTATTTTATCCTTTTTATGCATTGAAGGCAAAATTTTTTATTATTATATTGTTAAGAATTAAGTTACTAACCATACTGCATATTTTGTTTTACTAAAAAATTATCTAAAACTATATATTTTTGCGACCAAACATAAAATTTGATGTTTTTTCCTCTTGTAAAAACACTTTCTTGACATACTGTATTTTCAATACAGAGTTAAAATACGAAAGTTCGTTTTGATTTAAATAACAAAAAAATTAAAAATTTTTTTGCTACAGCTTTTTAGTCTAGTAATGCATTTTGTTGCATATTTTAATCATATTATTAAAGGTAAAGGTCTAGATGCGCGGCTTTTGCGAAAAATGGAGGAATTTCAAATTTTTTGCTTGTATTGCTTTGTTTGTTCCACGAGGAACAGTTCTTTAGATTCTCTTTCTTTTTCTATAAAAAACAATCGTCTGATTTGGGCTCCGCCGGTCTCAATCTTCCATTTCATTACCAAAGAAAGCAATACAAGCAAAAAATTTGAAAATCCTCTATTTTTCGCAAAAGCCGCGCTTCTAGACCTTTACCTTATTAAAACTAGCAGGAGTGGCAAAATTTTTAAAAATTTGGTTTAGTTTTGTTATTTGACTACTATACAATAAAAAACAATCGTCAAAAATAATCTACCTGCCTTATGCAAGAAGCGTGCAAGAAAGGGTTAATATGTAAATTAGTCAACTTTCTTGTGCATCGAATAATATCAGCTATTTAAACTAGTTTTCCTTTAAACGAACTTGTAACTTGTGTTATGTAGTTACTTACGGCTTGAGTAAGATACTATTTAGTTTATCATCTTTGCCAATGATAAACAAATAGTATCTAGCAAACTTCTCATCCAAATATGCACTGAGATATGATGACGGCATCTACCACAAGCTCTATTCCTTCCAGCTCGTCTGTTTTTGCACTAAATTGATATCTCGTTTGCACAGAGAAGTTCCACACTGCTAAAATTTGATTAAAACTAAATATAGTTTGTATGTCATGACTTAAATTTAAAGCGACTTTTCCATTAGTTCCAATTAAACATCACAAATAATTAGTGACGATAAACTGTGCGATAGTTTGAATGCACAGCTGTTCGTTGTTAGCCATCGATTACTGTATGATAAATAATCGGTTTCAAAATCTCATCGCTAGCCAACGGTGCTTTTCGCTTGCTGTATTTTTGTTGTATATGTGACGCGATGCAAATAGTTAAAATAAAATGCAGTGAAATATTTTGAAAGATATTTAAATAAAATAATCTTTGCCGAGAATGTTAAATAATATAAATCAGTTTTAAATAGTGAGGTTTGATAAATAAATTAACAACTTGTTGGACATATATTTACGTACGACGTGCTGGCTGATGCTAAAGACGTTTGCGCATGTACTTAAATATGTACATAGAAATTATATGTACTATGTATACACAGAGGATATACGCTGGTATGTTAAACAAATATTATGAAAATAATTATATTTTATGAACTTTAAAGTATTTCTTAATTTTTCCCCAGGAAAAATTGGCAAATGCAACACCTTACGCTAATCCAAAAACTCCCAATTCAAGTATCCAGCTGCACGTACTTATGAAAAATTCGACTCAGAGAGCCACTGCATCTCACTTGGTAAGTTAAAAAATGAGAAAGATGAGTTCCTCAAACAAACCTATGACCCGTTATGATAATTTAATGCGTGGAATTGCAGCAGCAACAATTCTGAAGTTCGGCACAATTTCTGATTGCTGCCAGATACTAAAGCCCATCTCCATGTTAACTACAAAAGTAAATATCAATTTAAATGGGAGCAATTATAGTTGTGCTAAGAAGTTCAATAATTTTCAAAGAGTCAATCCAACCCAACTCCAGACGCTGTTATCAATAACCAATTACCAAAACAAAAACATGTTTTCTTTGTCAAACAAGTAACTTTGTATAGTAACCAAAGACCATCTTACAAAATGTGTCATCTTTATTATAATTTGTGTGAGGTCAATATTCTCGTAAGCTTACTTGGCATTAAAGACCACCTTGATTTCGAATAAAATGCTGTATTAAGTTTGTGCAAGCCGAAAATGTGTGTCACATGTAGAAGGAAACGTCGCAGACCCACCAAACCCAATGTCCGTCTGTCTATCTGATCTAGAGCTAGAGTAACCAAATAGACATGAAAATTTTAGTTTTTAATAATAGTGTTATACTGTATAACTCCCACAAAAGTGTGGCGTTCGTTCCGCATCATATAGTCCCATATGACCAATCAGTCAAACAAAAAGGACTAGGTTTTATTTCATGGGCTAACGAACTGAGGCATTTAGTAGTTATTTAAAGTTCCCCAGCACTTTACCAAAATGTTAGGAACATAGCTCCCATTGGACCGATAGAAAAATGTTTTAGGGCATTACTCGGTTGTTCATAAAGATACAGAAAAATTTTAAAATTCGTCATTCGGAAGTCTTTTAGAGCTTCCCAGCACTGTAACAAATTTGATCAAAATCGGCTGACTTCATCTTATAACCCCTTAGGATTGTTCGGTCAAAAAAACGTTTTTGGCTTTATGAAGATATCTTTACCAAATTTAGCAAATAAATATCTATTCAAGTTTTGAAGCAATATACCCGATTTGATTCATCCCCGACTTTAGCGAACTCCATCTTTTTAAATATAATGACAAAAACGAACTTTATAATATGTTTGTTGCTCTATGAATCAAAACTTGTCTTAATAATTACCTTTTTTTTAAGGTACATCATGGGAAATGAACAGCTTGCTTGAGACATACCGAAGTTTTGCCAAAAGAGCGCAACAATATGCGGTGGATTAGGCATTTTTAGAAGATGAAACGAAGCTCCAATTTGCAGTTATTGTACAAGCAGTTGTTTTTAGATAAGAGCCGCTCTCAAAAAGAAGATATATAGAATAAAGGTGCGTATCTACCATAGGCATTTTAGTGTAGGTTATCCGAAATGCTATACTAAAGCCCAACGCTACAAAAGCTTATGTAATGTTTACAGTATTTATATAGAGACTTTTTCTATATCCCATGCCTAGGGTTAACCATTTTCTATATACAATATATTTATTGCTATTGTTGTTTAGCCACAAATCTGTTTGCCAACTGCCGTCGCGACCTGAGCAATGAAGTTTATGATTTTTAATTAAAAATTTGCTGTTTTTTGAAAATGTTTTATTGGTTACATTGTTTTTGCTTTTGCAACATTTTTTTTTGGAACATGTTATACCTTGGAACGCATTTATCATGAAAAAAAATTAATAGCATAACATGGACAGACCCTCGGACAGACGAACCACATTATGCGCAGGTGTGTACGCGAATGGGAGGCTATTTTAAAATGGTCAGTGGTAATAAATTTGCAGCTAAATGGCGGCGGGGTTTGACAATGTAGTCAATTTAATACCCTCTTGCAGTGCTGTACAGTTGGCTCTCGTTTTGGATTTTAAATTAAATCAAGCGTAGAGTCGGGCAACCTCTGATTTAGAGTCCCTATATAGACCATCATCGACATGTGTTGCATTTAATGCGTTTTTAAAAGCACGCGAAAATTATGTGCAACATAAACACATTCAAGCTACATATATATGAGAATTAGGGTGGCCATATTTGCAACATCTCACGATTTTATTAGCCCACCGCCTAAAAAGTTTCCTGCTTACCTGCTTAAAGTGCCTATAAAATTTAAAAGCGATCCGAAAGTATTTGATGGACACGAAAATAGGTTGGGTTACTGATATCATCGGCTTTGATATCTGCCTAAGCATAGATTTTAATGGCAGAATGTCAAATTTTGTTCACCTTGCATAACTTGTACAAAGGCTGTTAGGATAAAATGTTTTTGATATAATCAAAATTGTTGAGTTAAGCGAGTTGTTTAGTAAGCGATTTGCCCCCTGCTTGCTTTGATTATGAGTGTTGTGCAGAAGAGCAGAATTTTACTTCCTTGTTTAATCATGTACTACGACGCCTTTTGGGTCTTCCACAACTTGGGAATATATATCCTTAACGATACTGATAGCCTATCAAAGCATTGACCAAACGAAAAAAAGAAAGAGGATTTAAATTTATTATAGGAAATCACCAGCCTCTTTTTTTCTGACGCTGATCTCCGTCAAAATAGACACCCAACCCCCTAGTGACACAGAAATGGAATATTTTTTAAAATCTTCCATATGATTTTTGTGTCTCGTGACGCTTCGCCAGACCCTTCTTCCCCTCTTGAGAAACGGGCATAGATTTTCATAGCTCTCAGGGGGTTTGAGCTCTCTAGTTTCATAAATATTTATGTATCCAATCCAAGAGTTTTTAAACAATTATCATACATTAAGCACAATTTCAATACAATCTTTTCAAAAAAGATACTGGGAATAGGCCAATTGTATCGTAGCATTGTGGTCGCCGGTTCCTCGCATATGGAATTTGCAGACCGACTGGCCCAACACCTGCAATGTACCTCCGCCCGTGTACTACATTCCAAATTTGCCAACGGAGAGACGCACTTCGAATTGCGGGAATCCTTGCGCGGCGCAAATCTCTTTGTAGTACAGAGCCAGTGTGGTCGGGTTAACGATATGCTCATGGAGCTGCTTATCATGATACAGACATGTCGCTTTGCTGGAGCTGACAAGATTATTGCAGTGCTGCCCATATTTCCGTATGCACAAGGTGGATCCACCGGATACACTTATTACCGCGAAGTTAGTAGCCAAAATGCTTGAAACTGCGGGTGTGGATAGTGTCCTCACTTTGCATATTCATTCAGCCCAAAAACAAGGTTGCTGCACAGTACCTTGTGATAATATCAGTGCTAGACCTTTGATAGAGCAGTAGATACAGCGTAATTTGTCAAATGGCCAGGATTTGATTATTGTGGCTCCGGATTAGGCTCTGCAGCTTCCGCCCAGTTTTGGACGTTCAATATTTCTAGATAATCTTTCACTCCATTTATCCAATGTGCTCGGATAAAGCTCTTTGGTGCGAACTCAATAGTTACTTTCTCTCGGTCCCCTCTAAGAGGCCTATATCGGGTTTCCTCATTGGTTTCCTCCTATTGGTCGGATTATTGCTTTGTATGTCTGAAACTTTAGGTTTCTGTTGAGAAGTCGTGACTTGAAGAATGTTTAAAGCGAGAAAAATGTTGAGATCGCAGATTTAATTCTTTCAATATATATCGCTTAAGCAGTTGTTCGTGGAGTTGATGTACGAACCAAGATATTTTATCTGGTCGATAACTTCGAAGTTATACTCATCAATGGTTATATTTTGTGTGAATTTAATTTTGTTTTACTTTCGTGAACTCGATTCCTTCTGTTTTTGCTTCTTTTTCTAATTTGACAAAAATTTCATTCATAGATATCACCGATCTGGCGATAATATCCTTAAATTGGGTACGATGCTTTATCACATTTTTTATTTTTTATAAGAAATCCATTGAAAACGTAGCATTAATTCAGAAGTTCTCAAGCAAAATAAATAATCCGCATGTAAGCCATTCAGGATATTGGCATGCTCAGAATTCTTCTTAAAAACTCGACAAAAAAATGTTTATAACAAGCATGCTTCTAAAGTTTAAAATCTAGTTTCTATCGACATCAAATTCATTTGAGCTGCTTTTCAAAATCACAAGTAAACATTTTATTATACGACAGTATTATACTTTTTTTAAATATGGAAACAGTCGTTTCAAAATCAGTTTGTCCACTGTTTGACTGCCAAAAGCGGTTGGCGCATACAAGGCTGGTGAGGCATTTACTGAAGTCGCATAAAACGGAAAACATATTGAAAATTCGCGAAATTCGCAATGGAATGCGTACGACGCTATGTATGTTCCATCGGCAACTAACTCCGGGCACGGATCACTGTCTGGCCATGTTGTACTATGCCGGTGAATTCACTGATGACAGTAATAGCTCCTTACCCGCAGCCAGTGGCTTATGTGAGGCACAGGCGGGCTTACCCAGGAGCAGGCAGCATCTAGGGCTGCACTTGCCTGTGCTAGTGATGGTTTGTAAAACAACTTGGCAGGTCCTACTGCATAATGGGCCAGTAATAACCGATGAAACTGAGAAGACGGACTATTTTTATTTATTGTGGCTGCTCTCTCCAGCCACGACGCGTCCTGTTGTAGCCACACTGAGCATTAAGAACAGCAAACTGGAGTACATTGTGCAGCGAAAGCGTTTGGTCAGGGACTTCTCCACACGTATGTCCATCGGACAGTTTCTTTATGGTAATGAGGAGCACTATATAATGCTGAAAGAGTCGCAGCTGAATACGACATGTGATAGTGTGCATATGCCAACGTTTGTGGAGGTGGTCATTGAAGGTAGCCAAAATTGACGAAGTAATATTCTCTTATGAAGCGGAGAAGTAAAAATACACAATTTTAATGTATGCAAATTTTGTAGTAAAAAAAGAAATCAAACCCCCGTTGTTTTTGACTAATATAGCGGAAGTGGAAATGAAAACAAAAGCGAAAAAGCAAAGCAAAACAAAACAAAATAAAAAGTAATAAGCAAGTTTTATTTTAGTTGTGATCAGCTGGACCACATAATGAAGAAAAGTTTTCTAGTACGAGGAAACTTTCCCGCTTAGTTTGTTAATAAGCAAAAATCAATTTAAGTAAATTTGCTTAAAGTTTTATTTGCCAGCTTGACAGCAGGCCCACAATAACCAGGAAAAACCATAACACAACAATCCAACTTGTTACCACAAGTATTGTGCCAGTTTATGACAACATTTGTGGAGCACTTTATTGGAGATTGCCCTTTGTAGCTTTTTACGAGCTCAGCAGGTTTGACATATGCCATAAATTCGACTGTTTGTATTAGTTTTTTTTTACAGCGAAGGAGTGAGTCTTTTACAGACAAAACAAAAAAATAACACTTAAAATCCATAGTTAAAAAAGTCGAACCTTTTTCCAGCACTCACTTTTTTGAAGCAAAATTTAGGGTAACAATAAGTCCGTCACTTATTCTTTATTTTTATACGATCTGATGAAATTTAACAACCAGCTGTAAGCGGATTTTTCAATAAATTTTTAACGCTGGAAAACTTCACAGCAGGGCGTTGAGAAAAGCCGGGAGAATATCACTGACCCATCTACCTCATAGAAATCAGTATATGTGCATAAATATTTATATTGGTTTCGCCCTTAATTATACTCTTAAAGGTATTCTTAGTATGCCAAAGTCTGCTGTTATAATCTATTTTTGGAATGCCTTTGCAAAATTTTTCTTTGAGCACGTTATTTTTTTTTTTACAATTTTTGAAGAAAATAAAGGAAAATTCATTAATTTAAATCCATATTCAAAAAATGTAGTACATTAAGTTTGATTTTATAGCTTAAAATGCCCAGAGGCAAGCATCTTTTGAAAACAGAACAAATGAGAACAAATCAAATCTCTTTTAGATTTGACACTTTTTAAAAAATCCAAATAGTTATGGAAAAATCAAGAGAATTGGCCAACCTTCAAACATCGACGACCGTAGTAACAGGCAAATTTTTCGTCTGGCTGTTCAAAAGGTTACTCCTGCTTAAAATACAATGTCATATAGGTCCCACCGTATCTAGGAGACGGGTTAACTAAATTTTCGGACGAAAAAATGTTTAACTTCGATAGCCTCCACCATTGCCACAAACATTGTACCCGTGGCAGAGCATCGCTTCTGATTTGGGCAAACTTTTCGGTATGAGGGGAAGTGTCCATTGTGCCTTAGAGACCAATACCAATGCAGAAATCTATGTAGAGCTTCTAGACAGTTTCCCTATTGACTTTGCTGAAGACAATCTGGCGATATACAGGACTTTCCAACTAGGCAAGGCCCCAATTCATACAGTCCATAAGACAAAAGTCTTTTTCACGTCGACAAAAAGACCTTTATCGGAATGGCTATCAGCCCCGACTTAAATCATTAAATTTCTAACAAGGTCTACAGAAAAGGTCGTCAATTGGAGCCTTGGAAGAAAAAAAAGGAATAACGCTGAAAAAATGTTGTTCTAAAAATTTATTTGGTTTCTTAATGGAATAACCAAACAATTTATAAAAGCATATATACTTATTTCTACGAGGATTACGCCTTAAATTAACTTACAATAGTCTTACATTAGTTTCACCACGACCCTGAAAAAACTGCGGGTCTGGTAGCAATCCTCGTCCTTCCCTCGCCGGGTCTGCTTCAGAGTTTCTCACTAATAAAAACTCTTGGGTTTGGAAACTGTTTCCATAGAATGGCACTCGAAACCAACTTCTTCAGCAGTGTGACAGAATTATATTTTCAACAAATATTCCAGATTTCTTTGATTGATCGAATATACATAATTAAAAATTCACTTATTTCGAAGATATTATATTATATATTTTTTAAAGCCTCAAAAGTGGCCTCCACAACTTTTTTTAATCGTTATCCAAATGCCATTAAAAAAACTGTTTATTTATTTTCTTCATTTGCATTTTTCAAATAATTAAAAATCAGCTCATTATTGCAAAAAAAAAAAAGAAAACGCCGCCCAAAAGTCTTGGTAAGCAACTTTCCAGCTGACCAACAGTTGGCTACCCCACAGTAGTTTTCCTTTTTAATTGCATAACTATTCCGACAGTAGAAGGATGCTCAACTCTTGCAACTTGGTTCCAATAGAGCACAGCAAGAAGCAAATGCAAATTGCAAACGACAGAAGGTCAGAAGCTGGTTCACAGTAGGTTGCACCAGGCGCTTCTTTGGCTCCTCGGCTTAGCCATTCTCTGCACTGCACACATCATTATGGTCAGCACTTCAGCATTAAACCTTGAACTGCACGGACCGACCGACCGAGTCGTTAAGAGTGAGTATTAATATAAAAAAAAAAAAAAAAAATGGTATATAACAAGATTAAGGCAGAAAAAACTGCACAACTTGCTCATTAAATGTGCAAATTGTATGCACTGCCAAAGAGATTTTTTAAATGCAGCAGCGACGTCGCGTCAACGCCAGCTGAGGCGCAGATCCAGCCAAAACAGCTGGGCGGGAACAGCCGCTCCTCCCTAGGGGTCAGTATTAGAAAAATGTGCGTTAAGGACTTTGGAGTATGCAAGTCTGACGAGTTTTGGTAAAAAGAGGGTTCTGCTGATGCTAACACTTGACTCCTGCCTGTAAGCCTTAAAACGTAACAAATATAATTTTTGATAAAGTTTAATTTTGATTAAATTGCTAGACATGGGGCTTTGCACAGAAGTGCGTATGATTTCTGATTGCCGTACACTTGGGTATGGCCAGGGACGATTCCACTGTTGAATAGCTCAAGCAGCTAAAAACATTCAACTTTTGCTCGGCATCCCCTGGATAATTTTTTGGTACCAACCATTAAGTGAACCAATGTGAGAAGGCGTTGGGCTAGTGACCCGACCGTAATACCACTCAAGAAACTTAATTTTGCCCTATGCTCCGACTAGAAGCGATAAATTTGTAGACATACGTAAGCAACTTGAACTGGGTTGCGGAACCTAGTTTAGCTGTTAGGGTTTAAAGAAGAATAAGATGTCCCAGATTCAATAAGCAAAACAAAAATGAAATACTAGAAAAGAGAGCGCAGATACGATTTGAAAAGTAATTATCTCTTGGAGTCCGCTCTTTTTTTAAATAAGCTATTGCAGTTAATTTTTGACTTAATCCCAAGATTTATTAGAAGTTAGGTTATTCTAAAACGGTGTCTTCAATACAAAAAATGTTTTGTCTGGGTTATAATCAAGTACATATGAGAGAATATTTTTGCCGAATTTTATGCCCTATCCAACGTATTGTGATTTATGGCCTAGTGTCTCAGTTTGTGATAAGTGTTCCATAGGATCTTCCTCTGCGAAGAAGACTGTTCATGTTTTCAGCTATTTTTTGAAATGATTGAGGCCGTCAGTACCATTCCAAAATTCTGTGAATAATAATGAGTCCATTTTTTTAAATCCTATGTGGTATTGTTTTTGTCTAAGCCAAAAAAAAAGAAGGGCCTATAAATGGCTTTTCGGCCACCATTTTGACACAGAATTCCTATCCAACGTATTATAATTACACAAATATTGTAACATAATTTGACTGTTTATTACACATTCAGAATTTAAAATCTATATTTTTTTTATTTATATTGGCATCAACTCAAGATCGACTTGACTGCCATCTTTTCGCTGGCACATATTATACGTATGGCGTATTGTGGGAATGATGTTGTCTTTAAGAGTACGCGTCTTCGTGATCCCCATAAAGCCACCACCATAATGGAGCGGTTGACATCACAATCGCCAGGCCTTTGCTACAGCAGGGATAGCTGCTTCCATAATTTTAAAACTATCGAATTTTAAGTTCCATGAGTTCTTTTGCTAACGCAAAGCTTTCTTCTAGTTGTTTTTGGGTGAGTACTCAAACATAAGTGCAGCTCGCTTTTCGGGATCCTTTTCAAGAATGACGCACTGCCTCTTGGACCTAATTATAGGGAGCTGTATCGGTTTGGCAACGAGGAAGAAGTCCGGCTCTCGGCATCCAGAAACTTCCTCACCAGCAATGTTCAAACTGCCAAAAACTTAGTCAACACAAGAAGCTGGTGGACATTCAATTGGAATAATGGATTAGCAAATGATAGGCCCCGCAGACTCAATCTCCTAGTCATCGTGCCTTACGATTGTGTTGCGTAGCTCTTTCAACTCGTACAAAAAGCCTTTGCTTGGTTAATCTGCCAAGAAAAAGCGGCTTCCATCTTTTCTCTTCAAGCATGCCTCATGAATCTTTATACGGAGCTGTATCGGTGTGGCAAAGGGGAAGAAGTCCGGCGGAGAATAACCAGAAACTTCAGCAACGCTCCAACTGACCAGAAAATCAGGTAACACAAGATGTTTTAAGCAAAGTAGCCAAGGAACGCTATCGCATTTGCGCTTTTGATGCGGTGCACAAGAAGCTGGTGACATTCCATCAGATTTTATGAACATGTCGCACAAGCACGGTGCCTTCAAACTGTTCGCCTTAGAACTTAACAATGAGTGTAAATTTGTGGTCCGAGCGTACGCTTGGTTCATTCGGGAACTTCACGGTTCACAACAAGAGCCATAAACGCTGTTGGCGTTCACTTGCCGTTCCACTTGCCGAAAAGTATCTTTAACTACCTCTTGGTAACGCAAATCTTTTTTCTATTCTGCATTCTAAACGAAAACGCTTACCATGGGGGTTCTTCTTGGTTTGACTGTAATTGCTGCTAAGTATTAGATCCTAATACTTTTGTTATTGAGAGAATTGCTTTAGTTCAGTCAGACCTTTTTCTCCATGTTATCCCATTTCATAATTGGGAGAAAGAGCGAATTTAAAGTGAAATGAAAGATGTACATCAAGCTCGTAAACACATGGCCAAGCTGATTGACACAAAACAGAATCAACTAGTTAAAAAAGCTTGCGCAGTTTTGATGCCATCCTTCACTTCTTCCGACCTTAGCTCATTCAAACCCAATAAGTGAATATCAACTTCAATCGCATTTTAATATAATGCGGCTCTAATTCTTCGTTATGCTGCTCTCAATCTCGGTTCCTCTACTATATTTATAAAACTATTGTGGCTTTCCCTTTATTTTTTCATAAGAGGTTTTCCAAAACGCTCTAGTTCCAGTGGTGCAAGTTGACTCGTCAAATATAGCAGGTTCATTTTGAACTAGTTCGCCATTTACCATGTTGCGTCTGGTCATCATTGAAATAAATATATAGTCTTCGCGACGTTGATTACCACTCGGACGATGCCAATACTACCAAAATTTGTATTATACTTTTTACTTGCTTCCAGCTACTTAATTGGTTAAGACACGATTTACTTGAATTTCATTCTGTTTGTGTGAGCACAAGTGACGTCACAGTTTCGCTAAGTGCTTAATAGCTTAACTGGTTGTTCATAAAATAAGTCCAAATGATCTAAATTTAATAGCCTCTAAGACCTAGACCTAGGTGTTCAGACAGACTATGTCCATATCAATTTATTTTGACCTGCTGTTATATATTCAAATAAAATAGCAAATTTTGCATTAATCAAATAAATGCTTAAATGTGTATGTATGCAGGCATCAAAAAGACCATTTATAAACCTTCCAAATCCTATTACTATCCCTCTCGTATTCTATTAAGCCACCCAGAAACAGCAGGTGGCTGCTTCAAAACTATTAATTAAGTTTACAAGTTTTCCGCAAAATGTCTTTATTTTTGTCGTAATCTTTTGTAAAATGTTTTTGCTTTTATTTTATTGTTTTATCACACTGTGACAAAATGCCATTGCCTTTGACAACACAAAAAAACCAAAAAAAAAAAACCGTGTCAACAAAGACAAAACAACAAATATAGATGGTCCAAACGACAGAACATTGAAATATCGACACAAAACTGATGATTGATGTCAAATCATTTGCCTCTGAACTTGTTGACCTTTTGCAAGTGACGCGAAAGAGCGCACAGGAGCTAATCAAAATGTCCCAGAGAGTTCATTAAAAATATTTTCCAGTCAATTGTCTTGTTAGTCAGTCAGGTAGCATATTTCCAGGCGACCTTTGTATATCCCATACCCTACCATGATTGTCGTCTATGAGGGCAGTCAAGTTGAATTTTCATCTAGTTATTTGTCTTTTACGTTGGCTTACATCACCTCATGCCACATAGATCTTACCCCCTCGAGAGGCTCAGGAAGTGGTCGTTTGCTAATAAGAGCAAGGCAATCCAACGATGAATCAAATTTTGACTGAGTATTATACGTGCTTTGAGTTTGCAGAATCATTTAGTGGGTTTGCATAATCTATTAAAGCATTGACGTGAAGAATTTTTCCATAATCTTAAAATGAAAGCTAATGTGAAAACGGCAACCAAATGGTATCCAAAGTTTGTAAAATGTATGTTTTTAACAGGAAAAAAGTATTTGCATTTTATACCAAGACAAAGCAACTTGACAGCTCTTTAGTATGTCCGTGTTGCATGTGAAATACATACTGCCAAAGAATTGTAGCACACACGGAGCCCTGGCTCATGTATACGCATAAAAGAGCAGCACAGACACACATACTTGGCTGCAGCATGCACATAAATATAACCTTAGTTATGAAGGCTTGGAGACACCCAAACTCATAGCGAGAAGCGTTCATCTACGTCACAAAGCCAGCAACACAATGGCAGAACTAGAACGAAGCGATGTCATTATTTTGCACACCGTTGTCAAGTCTACCATACAGCTTAGTGCATCCACTGATGTACCGATCCAATGCTTCACTGCACCCAGTCGACGTGCTGCTCAAGTTGCCAACATTGAATAAATATTTGCAGAAACAAAAAAATCACTCGCTTCACCTTCATCATCTTTATGCTTGTCTGCAATTATTTGCATGTTTTGGAGCACACTGAAAGCGCAGTGCTTGCTGAGAGTACTCCTTGTCAAAGCTGCCTTAATCTACTGCAATCCTTGGCATCAGTCAACGGCATCAGCTATCGGCATGCCAAAGTAAATTTTTAGCCCAAACTAGACAAGTTTCAATTATGGTTTTAACTCCAATTAGTGCTTTAAGCAGGTTTCCTTAAAGTTGCGTTTGCCTGTCAACTGCATTGTCCGAGGTTCAGCCCTAAGGATTACGCCAGGGACACAAATTTCCACAGAAACCAACCAACAAGGCGAATTAATTTTCAATTAAGCCAGTGACGTAGAGCAGCTTGTAAGTTATTAAGGTGCGTATAAATTGCAATTGCAATAAAAGCTAATTAAATAATTGTATTAAAAATGTTTTCAGCTTTGGAATGTCATAGTTGATGCGCATCTATTCCATAAGCCTTAAAATGGTATCTAGTTCCACTCATGGTATACGTCAAGTTGGCGCATCATTAATCAATTCAATGTGATGCAGAACAGAGTTCCACGTTTTGGTATTAAGGCCTTCTTTGTTTGGGACCAAATAAGCTGGCCAACACCAGAAACCATTCAAATCATCATCAACTATGCTCCCAGCCTACTTTAATAATGATATTCGACGTATACGTATATAGTCTTAAGAGTTTGCGGCAGTTTATCATTCACATGACGTCATCGTTTTCGTAACTTTCTTAATCCGAAGATAATTAAGAATACGTATATAAATCTGTCTCTGATTTTTTTTAAGAATCTTTAATATTAAGTAATTAAGATTTTAGGCTATTCTTTGATTGGAAATACCTTGCAGGTATACTCAACCTTGCTGTACTAGGCGCCACCTTTTAGTCGGAAGCTCAATTGAGGCAGAATAATTTATTTTATGAAATATATGTAGGTATCTATAAATTGCAAAAATAATTCAACAGCAATTCCAAGAACGCATCTTATCTGTGATTTTAGAAATAATTTGCAAAAATAATTCAACAGCAATACCAAGAACACATTTTATCTGTGATTTTAGAAATATTCATTTATTCATTATATAACAACTACCAAATTAAACCATGTCAATAAGCTGTCAGGTATTTAATGCACATTTGTTCTGACATATTTTATACCAAAATCTGTTAAAATATTTGCTTAAAATTTATTTATTGACATATTTATAAACATGACATTGGATAGATATGCTAAGCATCTATCTAAAGCTGTTAAAGGCTGGTTTATGATTATGGTCAAATATAATGAAATGAAAATAACTATTTATTTAGTTAGTTAGCCAAAGAAACAATTTAACTTGCCTCAAAAGAAAACTAGCCAATTAATTATTAAAATATAAAACTTAATGGGAAAACACAGCTTCAAGATAAACATTATTTTTATACTAGTTTCTGTGCAAAAGCTATAAGGAAATTCATAAAAAATAAAGTTAAAAATTTATATTTTATTATCGTGCTAAGTCGGCTAGAACTTATTGCAAGTAGTATATAATTGGTTTATTTGTGATAAATAAGACTTTTCTTTGTATATGGTAATATATTTTAATAATATAAGTAGCATAGCTGGAATCCATAGTAGCTTTTAAATATTTTTGTGTTCCCCAATTTGAAGCCATTCTACTCTAACTTAAAACTAAGAAAATACAAATGCAGCAATCAAATTCATATATGTATATTATGTAGCTTATGAGATCCAACGAAGCTCAATACCCAAAATTTTGAAATAATCTCGTGAAAGTCCATAAAACGAGGTATTTTGTAGCCTATCTTTATCTCTAACAGACGTGGTGAGGTTTTTGACTCTGGATTCAGTGGCCTATAAGTTCTATCATAAGTACATCCAACCATTTAAAAAACTACGATTAGTTTATGCAAATAATTAGTATGCGAATGAGATTTCGAGAATCTAATAAAAATTTTGTTCAAAGATGCCAACATATAGCATTTACTTCCAAATGTATAAAGTTCAGAGGATATTCGCAGCAGCCAAAGTTCAACTCGCTATGACCATTATATAAACACATATGTATACATTTAATTGGACACAAAAAACTCAATTTCGGACACAAGTTCCAGACGCCCCAAAAAAACACTCCCAAAACATTGGCAAAGATTACAAAAAGACATCCTTGGAACCAAAGAAAACAACGGTTAGTACAAAACATTGGAATAAAAACAATTACACTCACGCACATTAATATATATCAATTACTCCACACAGAGACTGAAGCTCGCATCGGGGTGAAAATCAACAGCTGGCAAAAAGAGCAACAAATGCAATTCACCATGGCCGTGCTTGTCATGCGCTCTATTGCAAACTTAGCTCTTAACCATGTTGAGCGCTCTCTTTAGCACAACGAACACTGCATTGCTCTCTTAAAAATACGAAGCAATCGGCTAACGCAAACACAAAGAGACTTGCAGCTTGAATTTAAGAGAAAATCAACAGCTGTTCGGAAACAACGAATGCAACTCACCAAGGTCGTGAGCGTCAGGAGCGCTATTACAAACCCGAAGCATACTTCGACCGTAGTCGCTCGACAAACTTACCAATTTTAAGTTTCAATGTGAAGTTCCCAAATGGCTAAGGTCGTCGTTGCGCATCGATGCAAACGACAATCCACAACATTCAGAACATGGGCAGCGTCTGTTTGGTTCATTGGTACTCTCTTAGAGTTAGCGGCTGCAATAGCGTCTGCTCACCATGTTAGGAGCGGCTTTCTCAGGAAGTGGCTTCGCAGAGCCTCTCTTATCTGTCCTTAAGCTTACAACTTACTGTCGAGAATCAGCTAAACCACATCAGTGACAAAAGATATATGGATTCATATAGGACTATAATAAATTTATTTCCAGGTGGTCCGTTCTTTATGGTAAATCCACCTGGAGGTGCAAAATATGTGTTTTAAAGACAAAGATTCTGTGACAGAAGCCGATATACATATTACTTAATATTTATATTTATTTATTTTTGACAAGACTCTTAAGGCTGAGTGCCACTTTGGTTTCCTTCCAGAAACCCGGATTACAATTTTAGTTCTTTTCATTAAGTTAAGCGCTGTTTTGACTGCCGTCATCTTCCTCCCTTAAAAACGCCGCGCAACCGTTTTACTAACATACAGAGAAACTTGAAGCTTGCTCTAAAGAGAAAAAAACATTTTACAAAGAACAACGAACAACAAAACACGACAAGGATGTAATTCACCATGTTGAAAATACTCGCTTTATAAAGTTAAGCGCAGTCTTGCATGATCCAAAAAAAAATGATTCCATTACGGTTCTCTTAGTTTCCTAACCATGCCGAGCACCCAATTGACGCAAATACAGAGAGTCTTGGAGTAAACGAATAATGAGCAAATATCAACGAATGCAACTCACCAAAGACGAAAAGGCCAGGTGCTGTAAATCGTATAATTAGTTAAGGTAGCGTACTCCGGCCGAAGCCTCGAAACGACAGTCACCAATTTTTAGTTTCGTTGCGACTGCACATAAGGAAGGTTCTCTTAACGCATATTAATTAATATGTATGCGTTCTCTTTCCATTGGTCTTTCTCTCATTTAAATAGGTTTTGACGCCGACAGCAAGACGTTCCCTTGTAAATTTATACCATGTTGAGCAACAAATTCAAGCTATATAGAGGGACTTGGACAAGGACGTAAGCGTTAGGTGCTCTATGGCAACCTTAGCTCTTAGCGCGATGTTGAGCACTCGTTTGCCTTCATGACCATGTCTAGCGCTCTTTTATGCGCTTCCTTCTTTTGACGCCGACAGCAAAACACTTCCTTGTATAATAATACCATGCTGAGCAACAAATTCAAGCTATACAGAGGGACTTGGACAAGGATGTAAGCGTTAGGTGCTCTATGGCAACCTTAGCTCTTAGCGCCATGTTGAGCACTCGTTTGCCTACTTGACCAAGTCTAGTGCTCTTTTATGCGCTTCCTTGCTCTCTTCAACGTGCAGAAATCGCTCGGCCTCTGTTTACTATTCAAAGCGACCACAACAGAATTCACCACACCGGCATTATTGGCAAACTCCGTGCATTCTCAGCTGGCTGTCTTTTAGTCTGTCGTTAAACACTGCTGTTGTATGTTGATGTCAGTTAGTAAGCGGGCTAGGAGAGCAAATAAGTACGTCTTTACGCCGACTTTCGATGTCCTGTGTGCGTGTGTATATTCGTCGTATCTATGTTAGCCGCGTTAAAACATCCATTTCCTGTTTCTGGCACTGGAGCTTAGGTCCACGATAAAACGTGCATTTGCTTAAATATCACTTTTTTTCTTATTTTTTTAAAGTAAATAACTATTACTACGTTAACAGAGTGTTTACAAAATATTAAAATGATTTTAAGTGCAGCATAACATAAATACCAGCTTATACATACATATGTATGTATATACTATAAACAATTTTTATAATTGATGTGCCATGGAACAAATTTAAATATACTTATATAAATTACGTGATGGCTTAAAAATTGTAAAATAAACTTTTACTTTAAGGTAAATATCGCAAATGCTCTTAATAAAAACATAAACCTTCACCTCGAACAATAATAAGGAATCAGCCAATACTCAGAGACTAATTCTGCAAAGTGCACGTAAGAGCATGCCTCAAGTATTCATAGTGTACCATGGTGAAAAAGAAACCTGCGATATTTAATCAAAAGCGTCAAGAGCCGATGAATTTTTCAAAAAAACAATATTTTTTTAAACTCTGCTCTTTGAGCTTATACCCCTGCAGCCAAAATTAAAACAAATATAAGAATCTTTTGCGAAATAAAAATATACATGGCCTGCATTCCAACAACTGAAGCATCTAACACTACAGCCTAATTATTTATCCATTGTAACTCCTTCTGTATACCTTCTGTATATTAGGGGGCTGTACCCAAAGTACGCAATAATTAAAAAAAAGGTTTATTATTTTTAGGAAAGTCATTGCCCTTCCGAATATTATTAACAACGTGACATAAACGTAGATCTCCCCTCCACCCGGTCGAGTAACCAGGCGTGGTATTTTCACGGGTCAGGCAATTTGGGTAAGATCCCTTACATACACATTCGGCTTGAGTATACTCAATGTACGCTATTTACAACAAGGTATAGGATGTAAAAATCAAATTGTTGTGTCCTGGGTAGTCGGAGATTAATTTCCTTAATTAATCCTTAAGGACAACCAAAAGTTTATAGAACGCCGCCAATCCAACAAACAAACAAATGCTTACAAAATAATCTTATCACTAAATATAAAAAAGTCTTCATCAACTGCAACAAATGGTAGAAAGAACCTTGCACAAAGCACACATATCTGTCTACTATCGGATGCTACCCCAGGTGGCGGATAGGGGAATGCTCGTCAATAAACAGGGTACTACTCGCGAACCAAAACAGGCATAGCACCTGATAGGAATGCAGATAGGGATTCCATCACCAAGTTAGGGTAGGAGGGCTAGCAACCTTAACTACCTGAAACATTTCTTGCAACCGTATCTTCAAACCGTATGCTCCAAATATGATTTAAAGTAACATATATATATGTATTGTATATAAGTTTTGCTCAACTAGAAAACATAATCCCAAAGACATCTTTGCCACACCCGCCGAAGAATGTTAAAGCTTTGCTACTAGTGTGTACTAGATTTTTGCTTTTATTATTGTCTTCGTGATAAATATAATAAATAAACTAACCTAGGCCTAGTTAACTCATCACTTGACTTTTTGCGTTTGGTCCACTACAGGAATGTCCCCATTTGTTTCCTGAGACTTGTCGATATCCACGTTTTGGGGTTCAAACTCTTGCGTTTCCTAAAACAATACAATATCAATATTTTAGCTTATAAAATGGAGCTAACCATACTTACAATTAGTGGCTGGTAACGTACAGCCAACTTGAATATATCCAGATCGCTGATTAAATCAACGCTCGGGGTGTTTATTGGAAACATGCGCATTTTCTCCTCCATTTTCATGGCAATATAGTAACCTTCAGTTAGATCTACCTCCTTGACCAGTTCATGCATTGTATCGCGCTGTATGGCGATTACATCTATGGCCAGGTTTGTGGTCTGCGCCTTTGTGAATACGTGTTTTTGGGCCAAGATATTGCCCAAGGCCACCGACGAACCGGTCATAAACATAATGCGAGTTTGGACTTCCAAATTAAGTTGTCGTTTCCGCTGTTGGTTAAAACTTTGGAGTATTAGTTCTGAGATTGGATACTTTGGTCACTTTATACTTACGCGTTTCATATAGGACATGGCGCCAGCCATAGCGCGCGATACCAAAGTAGGCTTAAACAACTTTTCTTGGGAAGAGTCGTACTTGTTTTTTTCGTTAAATTCTTGAAAGTAAGATACAATCGTGCCCTGCAGTTCATCGAAAACTGCCTCCAAACTTTTTTTGGCAACACCACTTGGCAGCAATCGTCCATGTTGATAATTGGCATAAATTTCTTGTCTGTAAGTAGGTACGTTTGTATACAAAAAGTTTGTGAGGCTATGAGGTTCAAAACTTACACCGTATAGGAGGAGCAGCCAAAGATGGCCACCTCGTTTTCATATGTTCTTTCGATATGATGACAGGCAAGCGTTTTTAAAACGTCAATAACTTTACCAAAATGAGCAGCGCTGAGGCGACAATATGGTTGACTTGCCTCCACATCCAAAATTATTACTTGCAGTTCCTTGGTATACAAAGAAGCAGGCACTAAATGGAGGAATAACTATTTAAATGCTAGTTCGTAATTGCAGAAGTTTTTGCATGTTACTTACGATCTATTGGTTCCGTTTCGGGCATATATTTCATCTCCTCCTTTAATAGTTCTACCATTTCATTAGCTTGTGCCATTATTGTGTCTGTGATTTTAAAATTGAAACACACGTTTTGAAAGTAAAGTTGCTAAATCACCAACAGTGTGACCGTAAGTGCAAAAAAATCTATAAGCAAAGCTACGTTTGATAGGCAATTAATGCAGCAGTCGTACAAAAGTTCGCTGCTATTTTACTCAATATCCGCTAATGCTGCGCGTTAAAAGTATTGTTAAAAAATTGACTCAAATGCTAACAAATCAAAAAAATATTTTCCTTTATTGATTTTGCATTATTTTTGAGTTTTCCTATAATTTCGTATAGATTTAAAATGCTACTATGTTATTTTAATTTACATTTTATTTCCTCCCCAATCTTATTCCGATATATGCAGCCAAAAATTCAGACCGCATTCTGGCCACTTCCAAAAATCAAACTCTCCCTGTGTAAGCGATATGCACTCATCCTCCTTAAAATGAATTGGATTCTTGTCATCCGTATAGCTGAGTACACGCATTTTATGCGTCCAGTCTGCGGTTGCCTCCTGTCCCTTCAGACTAACTGTTGCCCAGACCGGCTCCGAGGCCACAGCGCCAACTAGCCAGATAACGCAGTGCAGGCTCAAGGAATCCGGCGGAAAATTGCGAGTCTGCCGATACATTTTGCGCACGCATAAAACAATTGGCATAAAGTTTTTGAAGGGCCGTATTGCGCGTGGCAAATACACATTTGGTTTTACTAGCAGTGTTTTGCCTGGCGCCGAATCGGGACATGACCTTTTACCGCCATACAAAAGCAAACGAGGGCTGTATGTTCGTTTCATTAACATCTGATCGATCTGCACGAATTCGGTTTGACGTATGTCTTTCCAATAGATTTTGCCACTTTCAAAATGTTTTTCAAAAAGATGTGTCAGCAATTTATGGGAAGGCATTACTTCGCTACATATCTCATAGGGGCACCTATATAAATGGTTACCCAAATCATTTAGCAGTTTAAGCTTGTAGCATGATGCAAGCATGTTTCGAACTATAAATGGAACTTTATTGAAGTATACAATGCAGAACTAGAAAGTTAAACTTACCAAGTTTTTGTTTTGGTGATTTATTTGTACGCTATTCCTGGCTGAAAATAAAAATTTTCGATTAATTAGCAGATTCAATTATTTATCGGTATCGAGCAGCTTTGTTGTTTATGTGTTTTTCATAGGCGCTTCTAACAAATTCATGTTGAATAAAAATTAGGACTAGCAGAAATATTGTTTAAACAAAGTACAGTTGCTTCGAAGCGTCTAGCTACATAAATAAAACCTGCTGTAAACTATTAAAAAAATAACGTGTTGGGTATCGCCGTTTCAAAACAACTTTGGCTAAACCATGTTTATTTGTAATGTCTGAGTTCAACTTATTTTTATACAAAGTGAAATATGGAAATCGAAAGATTAAACGAATTCCAGAAATTCCGCTGAGGGAAATGTGAACAAGTACTTAGTAGGTTAAGCCGGCAGTTAGGGCATGACCTTCCAAATCACGCGTTATGATACCGCAATGGTGGACTATACTCCATCCTTCCCCACTACACAGATGCTCTAGATATTCCAAATCACACAATAAACCACGAAAGGCATTTCGGAATGTGTTCCAAGAGCTGGCATAACTCATTTAGGAAAAGTGACTTGAAAGCGAAACCATATTCTACACAGTCCTTGGCAGTGACAGAAGTTGTGCTCCACAGTGTCCCAGCTCTTCTTCATCGCCACAATTTCTGCAAAAGCCATGGTGAGCAGCGTTTAGCCTTAATGCAGGAGTTCCCACCAGCCAGTGTCCGGTGATTTCCAATTGGTTATTTCAAGACGTTTCTTTTAAAGCATTATTATGTGCATCTTGTGGTAAAATTTTGTGTCATACGGACAAACGAGCGTATGGACAGATGTGCATTAATACAATGACTATGAGATACAGGGTATCAATAAAATATATCACGACCTAGGTTAGCCAGTGGCCCCCACGGGTGTGATTTTCGGGTCCGGCCCCCCTCCCATAAGTGAAAAAATGGGCTGACAGTATTTTTTGAACTCTGATATGTATATATATATATCTTCATAGTGAAGAACCCCCCTTTGACCAAATCCGGTATCTGCACTTGAAGTGAACCAACCTAATATCATTCTTTTTTTTTTAACTTTTAACAGCTGCGCTTTCAGCTGCATTACTTGACAGATGACCCCGGAAACACACCTGACCAGATATTATACACAAAAAATCCAGCCCATGGGCATCCCTGTTCTGGTCAGGAGGGTTGTGCCACGGCCATGGACGTGGATATCCAATCATTTCAGTAAATACACGATTGGACTTATCTGACGTGTGTTTCGGTATTTAAACCCGTAAATGGCTTTAAGACACCCAGGAGAGTTGGAGAGATGACTGGATAGAAACATTATTAAACTGATCAGATGAGATGCTATCAAATATTATACACGAATGCAAACCATATACAGGAATAAAAACCTGGCTATGGAAATTCCTGTTCTGCTCAGGAGTAGGATGAAACCCTCATCTGGACTTACCCGACATGTGTTTCGGCTTTGGAACCAGCGAATGGCTTTAAGACACCCAGGTGAGTTGTATAATACGTAAAAAAGATTCGTAAGCTCATATTCCTTAATGTATGTATTCAGGTGCCACTTGGGGCTGACATTGCGCTGACCTTCAAGTGTAAGGACAACAATCATGATCCAACAATAAGGAGGTTGCGCAAAGCGCAGTTTCGTTATTTGTGTCTCTCTCAAAAGAGAGCTTGCTCACTTTTTGTATGGTGGCTATATGAAGAAGTGGACCAATTTGGATTAAATTTCACACAAACGTAAAGATTTACATTAAATTTAATTTACATAAATTTAGTTGCGATATTCACAAAAACAAAAAGGTTTAAAAGTAAATAAATAAAAATTGAATTTTTTATTTTATTAATTACGCAACTGAAATTTAAAATTTTCTGAATAAAAGCCAATGATTTATTTATTAATATTAAAATAAAAGCTTGAATGCTATCAGGGATAAGTGCAAAATATACATAAAACCAAATTTTTTAATATATTTTTTTAACATAAGCCACATACTATATAAGCATATAAGCTGTATGCACTATTTAATCTCAGTTCTCTACGTGAGGGTCAATGTATATATGTATTTAAGGGTATACGGAATATACTAAATCATAAAAGCGGAATTTATGCACGTGCCCTACAGTAAATAACGATAAAAAAAAGGATGCAACTAAATTAAGTTTCGTGCTAAAAAGCGTTATTAATTGATTAATTATGCAAATATAAATTTTACGCCGCACAAAGCCCAAGCAAAAGGCATAACAGAAAATAATTGTTTTTTGTTGAATTTGTTTTTGGACATTTAAATGCTCTCAAAAAAGTGATTACAAGAAAAATGCTTAAACACAGCAAATTAGGCAAAAGAATTTTATGTATTTCAAAATTTTAAGAAAACTAGACCTAAACGTTAGCTTTATTTTAAAAATGAAAAATTTTGTATTTAATTTAATATTTTTAAAGATCAAACATTCAGTTGAAAAGCTGAATTAACTCTATATATTTTTATTTGTTAAATGCAATAAAATTAAATTATATTAAAATCTGTAAAGTCTGTTTACTTGGATAAGTATTGAAAAACTGTAGCTTATTCAAGTAAAACTCATAAAGTTTCACATGTAAAAGTCCTTTATAGCCATAGAAAATTTTTTAAAATATGGTTTATATATATAGTAGTTTATTGGTAAATTAATATTTAACAAAAAAATAAGTGTGCAGCAATAAATTGTATTGAATAAAATAAAACGTTTTACTGTGCAAATATGTGAAAGCGCTTTCATGTAGAGTATAAAACAAATAAGCCCTAGACACAAACAAAGTCACGTATATAAATAAACACAGACACATAATAATACACAGACTCGTTAAAATGTTTGTTTGTAGTTGTGCTTGCATACTAATTAAGTGACCATGTCCGTCCACGTTGTCAATGCAACAGCAGCAGCAGCAACATCATTATCAGCAACACGTTGTGCACCTGCGCGTATACGTAATTAATTCCATTGTAATCTCTTACGCGCAATAAAATAAACCAAACCAGAACAAAACGAAGCAGCGCATAAAACCATAAACAAAAATACAAAAGCAAAAGCAAATAAATAAACAACAAGTGTAAAGCAAAGCACCAAAATGGCCAAACAGTGGGCGTCACGAAAAGCTCCTCAACTTTGCGGACTCCACTTGAATCCTGTGGAGTTTGTTGGCATTAATCTCATTAGCTGCTATAATTATGTGACACTAAATTAATTTTCTTGGCATTAAATTTAATATTTTTCACATTAAGTTTATGCAATTTGCTCTGTCCCTCTTGCTCTGGCGACCAACCCAACTCTTTTATTTTTATTCGTTTTTGTTTGGTTAATTGTTTTAAGCCAAAATTAAAATGGACCAGCTTACAGAATAAAGATTTTGGTTTTTTGTCTCAGTGGCTTTCAAAGTTATCAATGAAATGTACTGCGACAGTCAGCCAGAGATTGGTAAGGAGTGAGGATAGAGCAGATTATCAGAGGTAATGATTATCCAAAAAGGTTGAATACTGGCACGACCGTACCTTTAAATTACAGATACCTTTTATTTTTTTTTTAATACACCTATTTCTGTTTTAAAGTGAAAGATACGTTCTCAGTAAATACGAGCAAAAAAATTGCGTTTAAAAAAGATACAGTATCCATATTAAAGTAGGGGATTGCTTCTCTGTTTGAAAATCCAACTAAAATAATATCAGTTTATAATATAAAATAATCGTTTTAACATGGAATTTAGGTTGTTTATTTAAATTAAAATTTTGGTTTAACATTTTTTATTTAAATAGCTTATAAGGTGAATAAATTTCATAATAAGAAAATTCAAATTCATAACAGGTGGGTCAAAAATTCTTTGGCCTGACATACAAATGGCGACACCAGTTGATTATCCTTATGATTTTTAAATACTACCATCTTTCAAATGCATCCTGTCAAAATTTCAAGTCAATCTGTTTATAATTAATTTCATTTTAATTTTTGTTTACAAAAATCATGGAATCAAAGCAATTTTGTGTGTTGATTTATCATTGTTTTTTGATGGGGAAAAATACCGTCACAGCCCACCAATGGCTTGAAAAGTGTTATAAGGAATCTGCACCATCAAAATCAAGTGTTTAATACTGGTACGCTGAGTTTAGACGCGGTCGTACAGACACCGATGATGCTGAACGCTCTGTTCGTCCAATTGAGGCAGTTACGGCAGAAAACGTCAAAAAAGTCGAGCAAATGATACTTTCCAACAGCAAAGTGAAGTTGCAAAAGGTGGCTGGTGCCATAAAGTTATCAAAAGGTACAATTTTCATCATAATACACGAACATTTGGCCATGATAAAGCTGTTTTCAAAGTGGGTGCGGCGTTTCCTTAAACCAAAAGAAAAACAACAACGAATGGAAACTTCCCAGAGAGGACAAAATCAGCGAATTGGGCTTCGAATTGCTTCCCCACCCACCGTATAGTCCAGATCTGGCCCCCAGCGATTACCACCTTTTCTCCCAGCTCAAAAAGATTGTCTGTGGCAAGAGATTTCGCCCCAATGAGGAGGTGATCGCCGAAACTGAAGCGTATTTTGAAGACCTCGGCAAATCGGGCTGCAACACCGGTATTGAAAAGTTACAGAAGCGGTGTAATGCTTGTATCTCTGCCAAATGGAACTACTTTGATGAATAAATATGAATTACTGTAGAAAATTGTGTTTTTCTTAGTTAGGCCAAAGACTTATTGACCCACCTGTTATTATGAATTACCGTTTATTAAAGCCAGAGAAATTTTTAACTATTTATTATTTGAAATAGGTCGTTATTTATTTTATAATAATTCAAGAATGATGTTATTCCCGCAACTACTAAAATTGGCTGCTATCAGCTGTTTTCAAACTGTACAAATATCTGTAGTAGTTGTTTTTTCTTTAAATTGTTTTGAGTTTAAGCTGTAATTTTTAACTAAAAAAAAAATTTTTTTTATTCGCGTTACATTAAATTCGCGCAAAAAAAGAATTAGGTGTAGTAAGCATTTTAAAATAAATTTTTTATCTCTAACATAAAACGCAGTAAATGAAAATAAAAAACTTTTTATAAGTTTAACTAAATTTAACATAAACAAGCAAGATATTGCCAATTTGAACAATACTTAACTTAAAATGGCCAAGTTAACAACAATTAGCGCAAATTTAAAAATGTAAACAAAATCTGTAAAGAAGAAGCACAAACTTAACAGCTCAACCTAAAAACTAACATAAAGGTCGTTCACCTTTTGGCCTGTTGAAGTTTTGGGAAAATTTTCAACATCCTATAATTCAATTTAATATCATTAGGCTGCAAATTTTTATTACAGAGATCAAGAGTTATAAAATGTGTCGTACTGTTTTGATGCTGCTCTGGTGGACAGACAGATGACGCCCAAACTAAATGTCATGATGACAAAAAAGCGTCCGTGAAACATATTTATATAAATGTATATGCGTAATTCCCACACACTCCGGCAATCGTTGCAGATACCATTGCATCAATAGGATGCTGTTTTCAGATAAGAGATTTTATATATCAGCAGTCACTGCCCTACCTCCAACTCGCACATTAATAACACTATGCAACAGTTTTTTGATCCCGGCTTCAAAATAGTTGATCCCTATGTAAAATTTCACGCTGAATTCAAATCTGCTTAGAAATATGTTGAAAGTAGAACGGTTTTTGAGATATCGCCCAATTTTCATTTTTGGTGTTTTGAAAAAAGGTAGGTCTACTGAAGTTAATAAACTGGGACGAAAATTAAAGATAACAAAATTATTTCTTAAAAAAATTATAGCTGTTTAAAATCCAATCATAAATGACGAAGTTATGGCACTTCAAAGTTGAATTTTTGTAAACATTTTGATGATTTTTCAAGTTTTTGCTGACCTTTACTAAGTTTTTTTCGATCTTTCCATAAAAATTGTTTCGGTTACAGACAATTAAATGAAAGGATAATAACTTACAAAAATTTTTTGCACTTGGTCATCAAAATCGGATAAAAAATAAACGCTACATTCACAATTAAGTAAACATACCTCTTTTTGAGAGTATTACTACAATAATTGTTGGGCGGAAATTTGACGTTAGCTTCTCCGACTATAAAATTGGACCTTTCATCCCAGTCTTTACGCACGTAATGTTCACTGCGATCTCGGCTGTCCCATCTGCACAAAAAACAGCAATGCTTTGTCCATCCTTGTTGCAGGCCTGTTACCATTGCTGCGACTTTCAGATCGGCACAGATTTTCCACTGGTGCTCTTCGTATTTGACAAGAACGAGTAATTTGGACATTGACTCGTAAGACTCTTTCATATTTACGGCATGCGCCAATGGAATGGAAGGATTTTTGTTGCTAAGCTTGCTGCTATCGATGAATAGTCGCCACTCATTTGGATCGTAGATTTCTCCAAACTCTTGGAATAATCCGGCGATGTCTTTGCTTTGAGCGTGGGCTTTCGGTTTTTTCCCTATCCATTTTATCGCTTCGCAAAGCTTTCAAGCATAGAAAATGCGTTAACGTAGGATTAAATTTGCAAACCGTCCGACTTTTCAAAAATGTTAAGTAAAATTTGAATTCGGAGGCAAATTTTGGATAAAAATTGCATATTTGGTGCGACCATTGCAAAACTTTTGACCTTGTGAGAGCAATAGCATTCAAGTGCTTTCAGAGTCATAAAAAATAAAATTTGAGTTATTTCACCAAATACTGCAAATGCGGAAGTATTTTTTACCCGATGTTGATGAACCAAGGCAAAAAAGGTTTGTAAAAGATTACGCCATCATGTCAATATCCGGAGCAATTTTTATGGTAAGGCTAAATAAAACTTAATAAAAGGCAGCAAAAACCGGAAAAATCATCACAGTTTTTACAAATATCCGAATTTGAAGTGCCACAACTTCGTCATTTCTGATTGGATTCTTATCAACCGGCATTTTTTATAAAGATAATTTTATTATCTTTAATTTTTGTCCCAGTTTATTAACTTCCGTGGAGTAAAACCAGAGAAAATGACATTTTAGTAGACCTACTTTTTTTCAAAACACCAAAAATGCAAATCTGACGATATCTCAAAAACCGTTCTACTTTCAACATATAGCAGATTTGAATTCAGCGTGAAATTTTACATAGGGATCAACTATTTTGAAGCCGGGATCAAAAAAATTTTGAAATTTTGTGACATAGTGTAATCGAATCAACATGCTTTAGGTTGTTGAATAATGCATTTAAACAATTGGCCAAGGGTCTAAATATCAATCTGGTAATGCCAAACGGCTATGGTGGATCTTCCAATGATATCGTGGAAGCCTGATGAGTTTTTTATTGCCAAAAGCTGGCAAAGAAAACTTGCCTTGGATCAAGACGGCAGCGATTTGCCCAAGCAAATTATTTGAGCGTTTTGAGCGTTGTCCGTCTGCTACGTGTATTGTTTCCACTAGAAATAATAATGTCGACAAAGGTTCCGCCTAAGCTGTGGTCAGTCTGACAACTGCCTTGGCTGGTGCTGTCAAAGCTTTTTCGTAGCGCATGACTAAGAATTACTCAACTTGAATCTAGGAATCATCAAGCTAGCATTGCTATTGGTGATGCTGCAGACGACAATAAAGTCGCACAGTAAGTAGTTACAGCCTTATAAAAGGGACTTTGACGATTACTAAGATTTATAAATTTCCAAATCTAAATCTTGCGTTTAATAATTATCCGACCGAGGTCATTCCCGTTGATGCAGTTCCAGCAGCTGCATTGCGATCGGCGCTGTAAACTGCTCCAGCTTAAGAAGCTATCGCAATAAACATTACAATAAAAACGTCTACAGCAGTTGGAAATTTGAGACAGTCAACTGCTGTGGCTACTTATTACGAAGAGAACTAGATAGCTGAACGAGATGACCTGATGGCTATTGCAGTTCAAGATTTCAGATTCATAACAGCTATTTATTAAGTTCGTGCAGCAATAAAATTATTTTATTTATTTTATGAATTTAAATCGAATTTTTTGTTAAATGTAATAATGATGATTTTTGTATGTGTATGTATGGAAGACAAAATACACTGTAAACAGAATATACGATTAAATTTAATCCTCTTTCGGGACAGATGACTTAGTCTTTGGTTGATCATTCACAGCCGCAACTATGTTCATTCCGTTTTTAGACATGTCATACTCGAAAGTGATGTTTGTATGGCGCTGCTGCAGATGGATAAGCAGTGCTTCCATGTAGCTAAAACTTCTTGGACACCAGGGACATATTTGTAACGGAGCTTGGTTGTTCTTGCTGTATACAATCGTAACGTCGTTGCTGTTGTTGCCAGCCGGAGTCAAGGAAGTAGCCGTGATGTGTGCTGTATATTTCCACAGCTCTGATGCGTCAATTGTAGCTGGCAGCTCTTTGTTAGAGAGGGTCAAATAAAATTTGATCATGGACTGCTTTGTGAATTCCTTGTAGATGCTGCCGCTCTGCACGCTTATCCAGCTTAATTCTTTGCCGGCATTGTTAAGCACTTGCTCCAACTTAGTCTCATACATGCCTTCGAAAATCTGACCTTTCTCGAGAGGTACCTCGCTGGTGTACACCGTAACGTTGCCTACATCAGGACGCAGCAAGTATAGGCGCATGCGCAACTTACAAGTGGTGGAGATGGCCAGCATTGGTATGTTAAGTACGGGGCGTTTGTCTAAATTTTTCGTGGGATTGTTAACCAGTGACACAATTCTGCTTAACAGAGTGTGTTCACGGTTTGTTTCGCTTAGCTTATAAACTTCGGCGTCCACACACAGCTCTTCGTCATCTTTCACATAGATTTCGTCTTCGCCGTTCTCTCCAAGGCGGCGCTGCTGCTGCATTAGCAGCGAGTCAAAAATAATGTTTATAAAATTGGGCTTGGTGGCCACTTCAAAGTTAATGCGACGAGAGTTGGCGTCAGGGCGAAAAATTGGTGCGTTGGTCCCAGCTGCCGATGCATTGTTGTCCAAGTTTTGGTTGGCTTTGGCTTTATCCTTAATTGGGTCCATTTTTAATTAAATTCTTTTTTAACTTTTGCAACTGATTAAACTGCGCACTTATTGCTTACACGTTCTTATGGTGGATGTAGCTTGCAGTGTTGCCAGCTTTTTAAAGCTAACATAAAGCAATGCCAGAAAAAAATACTAAAATATTTGCACACAAAATTTTGCATACTCTGTTTAGACCGTTTATTGTTATTACAAGAACTATTTATTTTAAATAAATTTAAATATTTATATTTATTTATTATTTATATTTAATCATATTTTAACTCTTATTTTTAATATAAAAAATAAAAATTACTGGGCAATTTTTATTTAAAAATTTTAAATAAGAGTAACACTGCAATTTTTATAATAAAAATAAAAAACAAAAATTACTGAACAATTTTTATTTTAAAATTGAAAATAAGAGTTAATCTGCAATTTTTATAATAAAAATAAAAAACAAAAATTACTGAACAATTACTACCAGGGCTGCAATTCAGTTTCCAACCAACATATGTCGATAGTAGTTATTTAACCGGACAACAAGGTGAATCGCTCTTGACTGTTCACTTCCATCAGAACCCGAACCAAAGCATTTTATCAAAATGTGTTCGATACAAATTACAACTATACGTTTTATAATGGGAATATTTTCATGAATATTCATACATATATGCTATATATTCAAAATTTGAACATTGCTATTTGTTTAAATGTACAAACATTTGTAACTACAGATGAAAAATTTTCGACATAAGTGCGACCATAGACGGACTGTTTAAAATCGCTTTGACCGTGCTCAGAAGTCCATTTCTCCACAGTTTACATCCAAAAAGTCGTCGTCATAAGTTACCCATTCCTTAAGCCCCATTGCCGATGCTGCTTTTGATGTAGATGGTTCATCGGTAATGTCTAGGTGCATAATGTTAATTTCCTGAGTCTTATACTCTGGACTTCCCTGCTCCTGACCGACAGGTGAAGGCGGTGGATTTAACACTATTTTGGAAGTAAACCATAGTTATTAAATAACGCAGTAATTTTGTTTTTAACTAAACGCTTACAATTGCCATGTTGGCTCTCGGCACTCGACTCTGCACTTTCGCCTTGCAAGTAAATATGCTTTTTTGAATTAAATTCCGGAAATTCGGTACCTTGTTTGCTTAAACATTTCTTTAGCTCCTCAACTTTGCGATCTCGCATTTGCAATTCAATATGTTTACAAGACTTGTTTAAGTTCCGGCGATTCTCAGCAAATATAGACTTTTGTTGCTCCGGTGTTATATTGTCATGGTGCTTCAGCAAGAATAAAAATACACCTCCTGGTGTACGTCTCCGTGTCCCGTTCTAAAATCATAAGACCTAACATTATGCTTTAACCACTTTCGATTTAATTTACTGACCTTGATCATCATGCCGCCATCTGCTTCAATGCGCTGCGTTTCTTTATATAGCTCGATAGGCAATTCCACACCAAGAACATGAATAACTCGCGCTAATAAAAAATAGTTAACAAATGGATACACTTATTTACTGTAAACTTACCCAACAACTTGTGCTTTGGTTCGTATAGATTATTAGCCATTTCCCTGGCCACATCAGCTGGCTCTCGACCGTTAACATCTTTAAGATCGGCAATATGCCTGAAATCGCCCAAATTATCAGACAATCCGCTGGCGGAAGATGTACCCCTACGATGGGAACGATAGCCTGTTTGTCGACGGACTCCACCACGCGAAGAACATTCCGTTGATGTGCGACTCGAAGCGCGGCCCCTTTCATAGGCTGGATGTGAGGTCTCTTCATGACGGCGTTTTAATGTATTTTCACCGTTAAGTCGATATTTTAACGAATAGTCATAGTTTTCAACATTGCGGTCGCTGCCACTGCGTGCGACATCACAGCCCTGCATATTTTCACTTAACGCATTCTCTTGCAGAGCGGCTGTCCACACATTGTACTTATTAAAACGTGCCCCATTTGATTGTACCTCTGGGCCCGTAGGAGCCACACGAACCATAACTGTGCGATTTATGCGCTGCTTTTTCTTCCTTTGACCTTCAGCAGCGTCTCCTACATCTGTTCGCCGCTTCTTTATCCATCCCTCCTCATAAGATTCGCCTGATGAGGTCTCACTGTTGGTCTGCGATTCCTCATCTAGTCGGTTTTGTATTTGATGGCATGTTGTAATTGAACTTGTTACTGCTTTAGCTGGTAGTATGGTAGGTGCGGGTCGTTGCAATGGCGTATAGACGCCATCGTCGCAGCACTCTCCATCTGACAACTGAAAATATAATTTTATTAGCTTCCCTTTTTAACGCTTTGTCACTTATTTTCTGTATACTTCTCCGTCTTCCAATTCACCGTCATTAGCCTTCAAGTTCCAGTCCATGATTGCGTTCGTAAAAATAAAATGTGCAACTCATGCAAGTGAGCGTGTGTGCATTTGTACAGAAATCGAAATGCCGATTTATCAGCTGGTTTTCCGCTGGTGGCAACGCCTAACATAAAAAGAAGAAGCAGCAGCAAAAATTCAAATCCGCTATTTTGATTTTATAACAGGGACCGTAATTCTTATAATATTTAAAATAAAGATCGTGAAATAATTATTATTTTTTCCAAATTTTAACTCTTATTTTTAATTTAAAAAATAAAAATCAATCGTCTGGGAGCTATATAATTTAACCCCGATAAAATATGTTACTATGCAACACTTTCTTAATGACTCCAAAGCAGACTTGGGTCTTGTTTTGGGCGCTAGCTGACAATAGATGGCGCACATGGTGAGCACATCAAAATTTAGCTGTGTGTCACAAGATTTGCTACTTTTGTTATGTTTTGCACAAAGAAATGTTGAGTCGTATTTCAGGACAAATCCTAAGCTGTAATATTATTATTGTTGTGATATTTTTGTAGCAACGAATTATTCAACTCACAAATAGTTTTACGCGTTGCGTTCATATTTAAGTTAGCCAAAAGTGTTTTGTAAAATTTAATTTGCAACACCATTAATGTCGGCGATGATGGCAATGTTTCACACTTTAACAATGCTTTCAAGATCTACAGCCAGCAACAGGCAGTTTGTAATCTCATATTCTGTACACTGTCGAAATAGTTTGTATGGTATAGCTCGAATTTTTCGGGAGAACAATTTTCGAAGATATGTATGATAGAGGTATGTATATATAAGACGGCGTACCAATTTCGTGCAGCCATTAAAATTCTTTCAAATATTGTCAATATTGGGCTCATGTTTATAACAATTTGATTTCGATTCCCCGCAGAAGCTCTGACATCGCTGGCTCAATGGCAAACAATATTTTTCCAATAATCTTTATCCTTTGCAGCGTTCCCCAATTCAGAACACTTTCTATTTCCAAATCATCTTTGACTTTATTTATCTAACGTGCTCGGTCTTTGTGACTTGACATAAGCAGCTAGACTTGTAGTTAAATATCTCCCGTAGCTTAATTATTAGGATTTTTCCTTATCGGACCAAGAATTATTGGTAAACATTTTCTCTGTGTCCTCTCAAGGAGTTGTATATCTCAAGGAGTTGTATATCTATCTTTCCTCAGAGTTTTATATATTCGGAGCTTTGGCGTGAGCAATGGGTGGATGCGGAAGCAATTCGAAATGTAGTTCTTGCATTTTTTCCATCGTTGTGATCGACATAGAGGCCATGACCTCTCCAGACGATTGTTGAGCATTTTGTCGTTTCGAACGAGGCTCACCGGCCTACTAACAACAATATGTAGTGGTGGACCCAAGTTTCGTCCATTGTTTCATACCGCATGAAAAAATCGTTTTTATTGCGCCTCAAGAGCTCCAAATAGCGCTTTAAATCATCGATGCGTTGTCGGTGATGGTTTATTTTCAATACAGGCGGTAACTACTTCGAACACAGCTTTCTCACAGATAAACTTTCGTGCAAAATAGGCTTTAAGCGTTCCATTGATATTTTCGACATATTAGCTATCTGACGCAACTTCACTTTCTGGTTTTTCAACAGAATTTCTTGGATGTTTTCTGGAGGCTATTATGATTGATTTCCCGGGTGCAGTGTCCGGATAACATTTCGCAAGATACTACCTTGATCAAGCGTTTCCGGAATTTATTCAGAAAATGCAGTGCTTGAACATCAGCGTTTCTTGACAAATCAGGTGGATTCGGGGATTTTGGATGTAATGGATAACGATGGCATCATGGTGCAAGATCCGAGAGTTGTTTGCCCAAAAATCCGGTATTTTTTGGCGAATTGTTTGACCTAAAGCAATAATACTCCTTGTTGAACTGGCCTTGTAGCTATGGTTTGATATTTGGATTCCATGCCATCCGTATAAATCATCGACTGGTTCCAATAATGATCCGTTTGATTTAAGTTGAGTCCGATTCAGACTTGGTAATTTTTGAATGAATATTATCACTTTTACAAATGTCAAGGTATCAAGTTGAAAATTTCATAGAATGTCAATGGCATTTGTGGCAATTTAAGAAAAAAAAAAATTGATTCCGGGAACTTTTTGGTCAAGGTGGTAAGACATAAAATTCTTTCTTCTTCTACGTTACTTAAACCGCTGTAACTTTTAGGGTAAAGGCCAGAATGCTATGAAATTTTGACAAAAAAAAAATGTAAGGATTAGTAGATTTGCCAAAAATTCGGACTTTGTAAAATCATTTTTGTATCAGGCGGGAAGACAAGCAAATTTGATTCAGCTTAATTACAATTTTATTTCTTTCAGTGCACGTGTATGGACATAGAGTCGCCTTTGGGCATGTTTGTTCATGTTTGTGTGGCTTATTAATGGGCTCAGCCGAGCTTAGTTGGCCAATTTAAGCTTGCCAAGGCTTAGGCTTTTAGCCTGTATTGCACTTGCTTGTAGTTTCTTGCACAGATAGTTAGATATGTAGTTGAGCAGTGGGCAAGAGTGGGTGTGGTGAGTGAGTTCAGCAGTTTGGCAACTGCAAAGTGCTTTGGTAATTAGCAAACAGGCGGGCAACAGGCCAGTGGTTATAAACAAGCCAGCCATGCCATACAACAACAGCAAACCGCAACTGCAACAGAAATGAGTTGGATCGGTGTCCGACTGCGGCATACTCTGCAGCCAGTTTTGCGTGCAAGTTTATAAGCTTAGATACGTTAGGCGGAGGTTCTTTCAAATTTGGCCGAAAAGAAGGCAAAGTTTGAGAATCATTTGTGAAACTTCTTGTTTTGATTGTTAAATGATATTTTTATTGTACAATAATTGGACATTTTTATCTCGACGAAATCAAATCCGGCTCTTGTCTGCCTCTGCACGCAGAACATCGTCCACAAAGTTCTCCAGCCTCTTGTAGTGACATGAACTGAAAAATGTTTTTTGTTTATTAAAATTTATAAAATTTTCTATGGCTTATACTAAAACAGTTTTGACGAAAAATTAACTGAAATGGACATTCGAAAAATAAGTCGTCACCGCTTTCTATCTCCAAATATTTTCATCAAAATGTGGCATTACCAATGATCAATGAGCATCTTGGCAACAGCTAACTTCCATTGCAACATATCCTGCCATATATGCCATTTGTGTTCAGGGTATAAAAGCAACATGGGCCACTTGGTATGACTCAGGCAGCTGCCTAGCTATAATTGGTGCCCGCAATTATGCAAGAAATTTGCGGCAACATGTGTACCTATGTATGTATATGTATATAGGTATATATATATAAATGTGGCAGGCAAAGTGTTTCAGCGCCAATATGTAAATGCATATGTAGATGTGCCTGCATTTATGTAGGTGCGTAAGTCCTACTCTCTTCATAGTCCATTGTATTTCGGACACTATTTGTCAATGTCATGGCCGCAACGGCCACAGCGACAGCAAATGGTGGCACTCAAAGTGCTTTAACAACTACTTTGGGCCATCATTGCAGCTGCTGTATGCCGCATGTTGCATGCTGCGTGGAGTGTTTGGCAATGTTAATGCCTTGCCACAAACCCACCACTACAACAAGTCAGAAATAAAGCTCATGGACGGCTTATTCCCAACTATAAAAGAGTCGTCAACATGGCAGATAACTTCACACAAAAACAAGCAGTTTAATAATTTAAGAAAATATTTGGCATGATAATGTTTGGGAAGGCTTTATCACAAGCTAATTATTTATATTTAAAGTGCATCAAATATCATTTTTTTCTAAAGTCTAATATAAGTATTTGCAAGTGGTTTTGAGCGTGTTTCGTACTTGATTTGTTGCTTCAATCTTACATCTTCTTAAGTAGTAAATGTTTATTTCGGTAAAGTATTGAACCCAGGGTAATTGAAAAAACAACCCAACTGGGATTTTTGTGAGTTAAGATCGTCGGCAGCTCAGCGATGAGCACCAACGATTTCACCTAAAAAATAATTAAAAATTAAATTAAATTTCATTGTTTAAAATAAACAAGGTTTTTATACCCTGTACCTATACCTATAAAAGATAAAGGGTATACTAGATTAGTGCAATGTATATAACGGACAGAAGGAGGCGTGACAGGCCCCAAGTCCTTTATACCAAAATGCTTATCATAACCACGGGTAGCGACTGAGCCATGTCTATCTTTCCGTCCATCCGTAAATCTGTCTGAACACCTAGATCTCGATGACTTTAAGAGCTAGATATTCGCATATTTCCTGCAAAGATTAAGTAAAGTTAGAAGAATCATGTCAATATCTTTCGCAGTTTCAACGCAGTAGATTTTCGGTGGTTTTAGCCAAACCGTCTAATATATTGATATGATTTGACAGAGCCCCCAAATATGACAATGTTTGAGGGAATGTGTTACCGTGAATTTTTATTTTTATTTAAAGTGCATTAAATAACTTTTTTTTTCTTAAGTCTATATTCATATATATTCTAAATAAATACAAGTGCTTCATGTCTGCATCTCCGTAAGTAGTAAGTGCTTTTTGGCTAAATTACAAAACTTTAGTTTTTAACTCACATTTTTTAATTTTTTTTATATTTAATATTAATTATTGTTGTCAAATAAAGATCTGGTATTTACAAATGGCATGCAATCCAGCAAGTTTCTACTATAATCTTGTCCTGCTGATGAACGAATACTTCTACGTCTATTTTGTGGTCTTAATAATAACTATTATTACATGGAATCCAGTCTCCATTAAACGTACTAAAAACTATTATTGGGATTTCCCAAGCCAAATTATTTATTATTTAATATTGTTCTTTGAAGTACACATAAGTTATCAATGATTAGGTAATGAAATATTTTACATATTTCTGAAACTGCTAGTAACAATTTTTTTAATTTAAACGTTAAAACTTGAAATTTTAGTGCGGCCATCTTGGCATACTTTCCTGTCTTGACCGGATGAGTGCTCTGTTGGTCTCCATTCATATGCCTATATGTTATAAAACCTTCCGACCAGTAAAATAGTTTACCAGCTTTATTCAAAATAAGTGTTTTTTCACTCTGTTATCCTGCTCGATTTTTTTTTGATAAACAATTGCTTAACACTGACAGCATGTCAGTGAAGCCTGACAAAAGCTCCAGCTGCAGATTCGTCCAAGCTCACGGTTCCCTGTTTTTTCAGCTCTTTCATTTGTGTCAAACCAAATTGAATTGCATTTAAGGTGTGACCAGCCAAGGCCTGCTTCAATTTCAAGTGCTATTTATTAATGTGTGACAAGCACACTATGCCATCCAGTCAGCACTCGGGATACAATGGACCAGAACCGACTTGTGAATGTCTTCCTGTGCTCTCTTGCACATAGCACCAATGTCCTGTGCGATATGAGATGTCTGGCTGACTGACTGCCTGCATTGTTGGCTGGAGCTGGTTCTGCCATAAAACTTAAACAAGTTATTTATGCACATGAGATGCGTTTTCAGAGCTCCAAGCCATTTTCCCTTACTGGCACTTAGTTTTCAAATACTCTCAGAAGAGAGTATCTCGTTTATACAAAATAAATTGATCGACTTGCGTATTTTTGGCGGCTTGAATCCTAACAACTTATATACTAGGTAATATATATTTAAGAAGTTATTATGAGTTGAATTTTGCCTGGTATCTAGTAGTCATTTATGCTCCAATGTGTAATTTTTTTTTCAAAAGATCTTACGAGAAAATCAAAAAATCACCTTTTCACCTTTATTTTTCCACATCGAATTAAAATCTTGCAATAATCATTGCATCGTTATTGCATGACAAAAATTAGAGTTAAATTGTGCTTTTTCCTTATAAATTAAACATAAAAATTTATCGCCAAGTAATTAATAACTTAATGACTTAATTTATATATATAATTATTTTTTCCCATAATAATTTAAAAATGAGAGTAATTTCGCGATTTAATTATAATAATTATAATAATTTAATTTTTTTATAAAATATGAAAAATTTAGAGTAATTTCGCAATTTTTAATAAAAATGTATATTTAAATTATTATTGCATGAAAAAATAAGAGTTGAAATTGGGTTTTGTGGTATAAATTATAAATAAAAATGGCGTACGTAAAGTCGGGCGCGGACGACTTTAGGATACCCTGTACCACTACCTTGTAATAAAGTCCGATTTCTTTACAAAAAACCAAAAACAGGAGAATTTTTAAGCAAAAATTTTTTTTTTGACCGACCGTTCCTATGGGAGCTATATGATACAGTCAACTGATTTCAATAAAATTTAACACGGTGCTTAAATACCTTAAAAAAGATCTGAATGCCAAATTTATTTCAAATATCTTTACAAACAACCGAAACACATCGAATTTTGTAAAAAAAACGTTTTTTTGGACCGATTGGTCCTATGGGAGCTATATGATCTAGTCAACCGATTTGGATCAAATTTGGTACAGTGATTGGGAATTATAAAAAACTTTCGAATACCAAATTTGGTTACGATATCTTCATAAACAAACGAATTATTCGTCTAAAACGCTTTTTTTTTGTCGAGGTCGTCTCAAACACCCCCATGGGAGCTATATAATTTATCCCCGATATCAAAAAAATAAAATAAACTTGTCTCCTATGGATTAATATGGGATCTAATGTGAAAGTTTGGTAACTCTAGCTCTTACCATCTCTGAGATCTAGGCGTTCACACGGACGGACAGACGGACGGACGGACAGACGGACAGACGGACAGACGGACATGGGTATATCGACTTCTCTATTCACCCTGATCATATTTTAGGTAACTTTGGGGTGTCTCCGACGTCTCCTTCTATATGTTACATACATTTTCGGCTTGCACAAACTTAATATACCCTTGGTACCATACGGTACAGGGTATAAAAATTGTAAAAATGAGATTAATTTCTCGATTTGTAATAAATATTTATATTTTATTATTATTGCATGATTTTGCGTGAAAAAATAAAAGTAAAAATTCAATTTTCGATATAAATAAAAAATAAAAATTTATTGCGAAATAATTAATAAATAAATAACTTAATTTCTTTTATTAAAATTGAAAACGAGAGTTATGTGGCGATTTAATAATATTAATTATTATAATTTATTTTTTTTTATTAAAATTGAAAAAATGAGAAAAAATAATATGAATTAAAAATAAAAATGCATTTATTTTTATTTACATAATTTTTGATGATGATTTTTTTTCGCGATTTTTAAGATTTACAAATTTATATTTAATTTCTATTGCACGATTTTTATTTTTATGTCAAGAAATAAGTTACTCTGCAATTTGAATGAAAAATATCAAAAAATAATAATTATTTCATAATTTTTATTATAAATATTACAAGAGTTACGTTCGCTGAGTTCTTCGTAAGCAACTAATTCTTTTTTCAAGCGTTTCTGAGCTCTGTGTCAGGGTATCCCATAGTCGGCATCTTGTTTAGCTGTGCTTCTTCTTAGTTTACAGCTTTCAGTTGCAGCTGACGGCAACGTCTGCGTCCTTCTCATGGCGGCAGCCTGAGCGGCCTTAAGTTATCAACATGGAATGCAATTTTCCAAACTGACGATTTTTTATGGAAATTTGCATAAATTTCTGTTGCTTTGCTTGTGCCTTTGGCTTTGCATTCGGCGTTTCTGCTTTGGTCTTCTTATTCGTTTTGTTATGCCTTCTTTCGTTTTCTTTAGTTGGGCACCTTCGCTGAAAAATAAAAACAGAAAACTATCGAAAAATGAAGCAAAGAAAATATAAAAAGCGAATGGGAAAAAGAAGCATTGAGAAATGTTTCACAAATATGCAAATAAAATTTGTTGCATATCTTAAGGTGAAAGGACTAAACGCATTCTGCAATGGCAAAGGATACAGGCAAGCATAGGTAGCTATTCACTCTTTTCTCATTTTTTCGATCTTGTGTGTGCGTGAGACAGTTTTTACTTCAATATTAAGATTAAGGGGTTCATCCTGTGCATGCTTTTTAAAGGTTACATTTTGTCTCTAGTCTTCTCTAGTCGAGAGTAACGAGTACATGACTAATTATTGATAAGGCCTCCACGGTTGCAGTTTTTTCACGTTGCCATTAATTTGAAAAAAAAAATTTTAAAATAGATATAAATTAATTATTCTCTTAAAATGGACAAAAAACAAGTGAACTACGTAGGGGTTTTCAAAAATATCAACTTAGAACAAAAATGGCATAATTTGAAATAAAAAATCAACAAAAGTGAGCGGGAAATTAAAAAGTTTTTATATTTTGAAAGTTTAAAAGTTGTGTAAAAATTTCAAATCGTTCGATCGGATAAAAATTTTCTAGTTATTCGTGAGCTATTCAAAAAAAAAAAAAAAGATTTCCAAATTAATGTGTTTCAATACAGATCCGGTGACGTTTATAAGTGGAGAAAACATTTCGGGACATCGTTTCTCACATAGGTTGATCGTCGAATTTAGCTAAATAGAATCGGCTTTCTATAAATTCTACACAGCTGTTAGAATTTGTGTCTTTGCGCACTAATAATATAATATACCAGCAAAATTAAGCGAAAATTTGCTGATTGTTGCCGAATCAGTATTTCTGGATTTCGGCTTTTAAATTCTTAATACGAGTTTAAATTATTATTCGCCTATTCGAGGTAAAAGTAAATACCTGTCATAAAATTCCTCAACAAAAATGTATACCAAATATATATTAATTTGTCTAAGTTTATTCTCTTTTCATTTAGATTTACAAATTTTCTTTAGACTTAGTTATTTTTATAAATGCACATATAAATATTTACTTGCCATTCCAACCGCTTAGCCACAAAATTCCTGTACTCTAAAAAATATTTTCACACCTTATTGTATATATATATTAATATAGGTATATAAATACTTTTACATACAATGTACACAAATGTATTTTTAAGTTCACAGTGCACATAATAAATTCTTGCCTTACAAATGGAGTTGCACACAAATAGAGTAAATAAGTCTGGCAACTCTAGAAATGCTTTTATCATGCACTAAATTATTTCAATGATTAAAGCTATAGTCTGGAGGCAACATTGAAGATTCCAACTGTGGCAATATTGGCCAACGGCCAACGTGTGTGTGGGTTGGCATAGGTGTGTGCAAGTATTCGAGTGTGTGAGTTGAGCAAAGCCGCTTGAAGGCACTTCTTAACTTGGTTACTGAGGCACTCACTAATTATGCAACAATTAGTTGCATATCTAGGCAACCACGATAATTAGAACAACAATAACTAAATATACAAAAAAAATCTGGAACAGCAACCAGGGGTAGGCGACAAAAATATTCCAATTGTTTTCGCACGCCAAATCTGCACGTGGCTGCCAAACCACAAAATGTAATACTATGTGCGAGGGCAGGATGGCAATCAGGGCTATAGATAGAAAGTCACAACAGCACGAAAGTTATTACACCGGGCCGCTAAGAAAACTCCAGGCCCGGGAAGAATCCCAATTCACCCCTCCTCTCTAGTCAAGCGTGATGGCAATCATAGTTTAAATAAAATGGTTTTATGGTGAATGGTATGAATGATCTTTGTTTCATTTGCGGAGAATATATGTTTAGAGAAAGCCGATTTAATCTGACACCGTTTCTAAAAGAGGCTTACAGAAGTTACTTCGGTTACACGCTGGATATGAAAAATAAGCTTTGGATTCCGCAAAAGGTATGCAAAAATGCGTTGAGTGGACAAATAAGAAAAGGAATAAATTTTGATACAAAACCGTAATTGGTCTAAAAGCAACCCGTGAACCACCACGACGATTGTTATTTTTGTTTGGTCAATATAACTAGCATTAATCGAAAAAGCCGAGCCAAATGGGAATATCTTCGTATACGGTCGGCATATAGACGTGTTTTAAGCCCTAAGATACTATCTGAACATCAAAGTAATGCATCGGAGGAGGAGCTTATGCAGTTAGAAGCGAATACTGACTGTAGTGATAGTGACATTGAATGTGACTTGGAAACACCAAAACCATTCAACCAAGACTAAGTACAGAAAAGATAATGGAATTTTTGACGGTCCACAGAAAAGATCTTTATTAAAAGGCTCAAATTTTACGGACATTATGACAGAGATTGAGAAAAAGGCGTGGAATGAGTTTGTTTGGCTTGTTCAAAATTTTTTGGGAAATAAGAAAAGTTCTGACTATTCTTAGATTTTCTTTAAATACATAGCATAGCGTTTTATTATAAGAAATAAGCCCATGACACATATTCTTTTTACACGAACTGATACTGAAATATTACTTACAGATTTGAAATTGTCAAAAAAAATTGGACTAAGATCTTGTAATATAACAATTTAAACATATTTTATGTATATTGTTAGTATAAGCCATGGACCTCCTTCCCTTAGGTTAAATGTTAGTTTTCCTTTAAAAACATGCAATTGATAAGGTCGTCATAAGTACCACCATACACCAACTACTTCTCAGCCTACCCTCGTGTTTTTCTGCGCTAATTAACGCATCTATTGTGCTGTGTGCTGTTGCCTGTGTGTGTGTTAAATAAGGGAGAAAAAAAATGGTTGACCAAAATGTTGCACATTGCATTTGTTTATTTTTTCTTTTCCTTCTTTCTCCATGCAGCACAAAAACAGCGGCATGCAACAAAAGCAAAGCAGCAGCAAACAGCTGCAACAACAGAATGGACGCAAAAATTATGTTTAAAAAACTTTACCTCAGCTGCTGTATACAAAGCTTTACAATGAAGTTAAAACTTTAGGTTTTTCGTGTTTTAGTGGGTTTTATTACAAGCCAGTTTAATGTTGCGTATACAACGTGTGAGACATGCGAAAATACAAGGATTGTTATATAACATCTAAGAGAAATGTTAACATTGTTTTTAACAAAATTTAATCTATTATAATGGATCAGACAATACATATTTCCGTGCGGAGTTGTTTGTTTCCCATCGGATGCGTCCCCTGGTGGCGAATCTTAGGTCCATCAAATAGTTTCAGATTGGAAAGGGAATAATGAAAGGGAAACTTTTTAGAGATTAAGGCTATTAAAATTGTGAGATGTTGCAAAAAAAGCAACCCTATTCCATATGTTCTATTCAATTAAGCTTTTTGCTCTTGTCATTTAATTTCTGCTCATTATATTGCTGCACTCATAAGCTTCTTTAAAACCACAGAAAAGCTTTAAAAAAATATCTCAGATGAAATTTATTTCCAGTGAGCCCAGTTAAAGCCAATTCGAATTTGCAAAAAGCAATTAAAATTGTTCAACTATTCTGCATGGAACTGCACTTGGTTCAGTCATTCTGTTTTGATTTTTAGCTAACTCGCCATTTCGCTCTTACCGTAAAATTATTCCCGTGTTACTTTTCCGTCTAACTTTCGAATATTTTCAGGCTGACTGCATATCAAGCTAGACTGGATTTCGTGAACTCTGCCTGAAAATGGCTTCATGCTATTACAGCTGGTCTGTTGACTGTTAGCAGTTAACTGTTAGTCGACGCCATTGCGAAAATGGTGTCGGATGCGCATGCAGCGGAAGTGCGCCATGTTGTGCAACGTGCGTTGTTATTATTGGACTTTTGGCAAATTCAAAGAGCATTTATGCTTTGGCGCGCCAAGTGCCAACTTGAATCAAACTCGTCCACGTGGAGTTGCATGCTTCATTCTCAGGTGCAAACAAAACCAAATGTGCAAAAATATTTAAGTGTGCAATTTAAAATAATTTTTGCAGCATTTGGCAATGCCAACAATAGCAGCTTTCACGTTACCAAAATGCCAACAATTGAGATAAGAGCCACATTGCCATGTTGCAGCCACAAAAGTAGCTAAAAAGGCCAAATGTTCAACATGGTAGACTTTTTGGTGCGCTGGAAACTCTTTATAGAATTAAAATGCACCTAATTCTGTTTTTACACGATAGATACAGTATCCATATAAAAGTAGGGAATTGGTTTTTCGTCTGAAAGTCCAACTAAAATAATATCAGTTTATGATATTAAATAATCGTTTTTACATGGGAGTAGGGGGTTTTATTAAAATTCTAATTTTGCTTTAACATTTTTTATTTAAATAGCTTATAAGATGAGGAAAAATTAAAAAGTACATTAAAGAACATTAATTTCATAATAAGAAAATTCTAAATCATATTATGAATTACCGTTTTTTGAAGTTAGGGAAATATTTAACTATTTATTATTCGAAAGAGGTCGTTATTTAACATATTAATAATTCAAGAATGATGGTATTCCCGTAAACTAATAAAATTGTCTGCTATCAACTGTTTTCAAACTGTACAAATATCTATATTAGTTTTATTAAAGTGTTTTGAGATTAAGCTGTTATTTTTTATTAAAATATATTTTAGCATTTTTATATACAGAGAGTGTTCTAGACTTCGAAAAGTATTCATGCCAAACCTCGCAAAAGACCTACATTCCGGGGTCCTGACCCGAAAACCACCCCTGTGGATCCGCCACTCTGGAGGTGTAACAAGGTTTTTGCGAATATAAAAGCATTTCAGTCTTTGAATCTACTATGCTCCTTGGTAGTCCTAAACTTTTCAGCTTAATTCCCGACATTAACTTAATTCATTGGTATGGTCACTTGCTTAGATCAGGGATAAGCTCCCTTTTGACTTCAAATAATTTTGTTCTAACCATTGAATTGATGCAAATAAATTAATTATATTTAATAATCGTCGACCAGAAAAAATCACATTGGTGGTTCAAAATATTATTACATTATGATATACATATGTAGTTTTAAAAATATGTTTAAAATTAGTAATAATCTCAATTACTCCGCACCCAAAAAAGTCTGTAGGTATTCAGTTCTATTCGTGTTATAAGCTCATCTTCTTCCTGTTTCCGTATTTGTTTTAAAGGTTCGCTGGGTATGATAAGATTGTTGGGCAAATAAGATTCTTCCCCAACGTCCGCGATAAATGCTAAATACGACCAAAGAACTTAATACACTCGGCAGATGTTATGGAGTTATTGTTACGCCACTCTTCAAGCATTCTTTCCAAACGTATCAAAGCTTTTCTATAGTGTTGAATAGTTTTGCCGTCGAGTTTGCCAAATCTTTCCTTGTTTTCATTCCAAAAGTAAGCGCCTTTAACCCATTTCTTCATCATGTTCAGCAGCTGCATGTAAGACATGTATATTATTAGATGATAATTTATATAAAGGTGCCTGGACTTACCCTTAAAAGTATTTCAACTGGCGTATAATTCCAAATAATACAAACGCCGCAATTTTCAATATTGTTGAGAAAAACACGTGTCACATATTTGTTCAAAGGTTGCATCTTATTGGCCATAAAACAGGCCTTCATCAAGATCAGCGCATTCTTAAGATTTTGTTGCTCCAGCTGAACCAAATGCTTCCAACGCGGTGACTGCCGGACAAACAATCTTGCATCATCGAGACTAGCGCAAGGCACAGCAAACCAATATATGCCTGCATTTTCAAAAGTTGGCAGATTGTTCCAGAGTTGCTCCGAAAACTCGAAACCAGGCAGAAGATCAAATATAATTTGATTGGAGTTGTGATTATTGAAGGCTTCTATGGTATGACCCTGGCCATAACCATGACGTAGATACTGTAGCGTATACGACTGCTTGTCGCAAACCACATACTTCAATCTATCGATAACTGCTTTGATGTTATCGCCAAACCAAGTTTGTAATCGTTCTCGATTAACGTAGCCATCGGCAATGAAAGCGTGTTTTACGGGTTGCTCGCCCAGCAACTGCAAACGCACATTGGAAGGCTCATCAGGATCGCGAATTGGCCATATAAACGGCAAATTAATTGGCACAATAAACTCATCAAATTTTTTGGGTAGTCCAGTTTTGTTGCCCATAGTAAAGGTGCAGTTCAAAAGTTGACCATAGGAGCTCGTACCAAAAGCGGCATCATGTTGGCGCAATGCATTTAAGAATGCATTTTTTATGATTTTACTATGTTCATAAAACTTTTTATAATCGCTGGGGTTTCTAGAAATTGACTTTAAGACAATTTCTATAGCTTGATTGAACGTATAAACCTCCGACATTTTTTTTGCTTAAATTTTCTGTGCACTTTTAATTACAGCTGCAGCGAATTACTGTCAATAAGAGAAGCAAACAAGAGCGGACAGTGTAGGAAAAGGAAGTATTTAGTAAGCTCTCTTATAACGTTTTACAGCACTGTTAACAAGATGTTAATAATTGTGTTAAAAAAAATGTAAACATTGACTAAAAAATCAGCGATGACCGGAATGTTTGGGAATTACGCATATACATTTATATAAATATGTTTCACGGACGCTTTTTTGTCAATGACGTTCAGTTTGAGCGTCATCTGTCTGTCCAACAGAGCATCTTAAAAACAGTACGACACATTTTGTAAACAATGAGGTGAACTTCATAGCTCACCACGAATGTCTCTGTGTATTCGTGGTGAGCTACGAAGTTCACCTCAATGTCTCTGTGTATTCGTGGTGAGCTAAGAAGTTCACCTCATTGCTTATAAAATGTGTCGTACTGTTTTTAAGGTGCTCTGTTGGACAGACAGATGACGCTCAAACTGAACGTCATTGACAAAAAAGCGTCCGTGAAACATATTTATATAAATGTATATGCGTAATTCCCACACATTCCGGTCATCGCTGCAGATACCATTGCATCAATAGGATGCTGTTTTTAGATAAGAGATTTTATATATCAGCAGTCACTGCCCCACCTCCAACTCGCACATTAATAATCGAATCAACATGCCTTAGGTTGTTGAATAATGCATTTAAACAATTGGCCTAGGGTCTAAATATCAATCTGGCAATGCCAAACGGCTATGGTGGATATTCCAATGATATCGTGAAAGCCCGATGAGTTTTTTATTGCCAAAAGCTGGCAAGGAAAACTTGCGTTGGATCAAGACGGCAGCAATTCGCCCAAGCAAATTATTTGAGATTTGTTCGTCTGCTCTGTGTATTGTTTCCACTAGAAATAATAATGTCGACAAAGGTTCCGCCTGCGCTGTGGTCAGTCTGACAGCTGCCTCGGCTGGCAAAAGTGGCAATACATGGCGTTGCCAAAGCTTTTTCGTAGAGCATGACTAAGAATTGTTCACGACGGCTCAATTCGTTTAATAAAGGTTGCACATTGTTTTAGATGAAGCTGTCTATATCAACTCGAATCTAGGAATCATCAAGCTAGCACAGCTATTGGTGATGCTGCAGACGACAATAAAGTCGCACAGTAAGTAGTTGCAGCCTTATAAAAGGGACTTAGACGATTACTAAGATTTACATATTTCCAAATCTGAATTTTGCGTTTAATAATTATCCGCCCGTGTCCATGGTCATTCCCGTTGATGCCGTTCCAGCAGCTTCATTGTAATCGGTGATGTAAACTGCTCCAGCTGGGATAGATCAATCGGTTATATTTTTTCAGTATTAATCGTTTAAAAGCTATCGCAATAAACATTACAATAAAATCATCTACAGCAGTTGGCCATATGAGACAGTCATCTGCTGTGGCTACTTATTACGAAAAGAACTACATAGCTGAACGAGATAACCTGACGGCTAATGCAGTTCAAGATTTCAGATTCATAACCGCTACTTATTAAATTCGTGCAACAATAAAAATATTTCATTTATTTATGAAAAATCTTGCTTTTTTTGTTAAATTTAATAATTATGTGAATTTTTGTATGTGTAGAAGACAAATTAGACAGTATGCCGCATGCACTATTTCCGCTAAACTTTTTCTTCTTTCGGGACCAACCATCGACAGTGTTAGTGAGTTAGATTTTCGTGACAATAGGCCTATCAACTAAAGCTTTAACTCTGTCACCTCATCCACTTTCCCTGTGTGTTGTTCGTCCTTTAACGCGTTTATGTTGCCTCCTGCGTAATCGCCAGCCTCACATTAGTTAGCATATGATGGATGCCAAACCCCATTGCCCAGAAACGTTGCCTTGTAGCCACACTTCCATCTTCCTGTGTGTGTGTGTGTGCTTGTGTGTGCTGCTGTATAAGTGTGCGAGTGTGTGTAGTTGTTGTTGCCTTCTCGTTAATGGTTTTGTGTGTGTGTGTGTGGTTCATATGACGTTCATGTCCATTTCTAAGGTGCCATGACAATCGCCTGAGCTGCCAAACGTTTATAGAACTCTTCGCGATTGGCTTCATATAACACGCAGGCCTCTGGCTGCACTCCAATTGCAGGGTTTGGCTTTTCAAGCAAAAAATAAATACTCTTCAATATTTGTTTTATTGTTGTTATAGGAAGCCAATCACTTAGCATGGATAGGCATACTAATCCGGTTGGAGACACGTTGGGATGGAATAGCGGTGGCACAAATATACATGTGGGGGGACTCATCGGATAATTTTCACCGAAATTAATCCTTAGTTTATAAAAGCCGCCTTCCCACAATATGTATTTAGGCGCTGGTATAGTGCATTCCCAAACCAGAAGATTTAATGTGCCGTCTGCATTCTTGGCTGGGCGGGCCGTAAACCCATATAGCGGGTTTCTGCGCCAAAATTTGCGCTCGTTGGCCAAGCGTGACAGTGCCATTCCAGACATATTTTTTTTTAATAAGCTCAGTGACGGTATAAAAAAGTGCACACCTGCGCAGAAAAAGTAAAATTCTTTGAACACTTTTATTACGCTTAATAATTGAACTTACCTTTACTATTCGCAAAACGTGTTAGACAATAAGTATACGAATTTTAATTAGTTTATGCTTAAACTCGTTGGAATTAAACTTCGTGTCATTGCCCAGTGTTGAGAAACTGCTGTTGCAGGCCAAATGCGGTACCAAGTGTTGTTAAGCGGAAACCTCGGAAAGGAACAACGAGTGTGATAGCCTTTTTACATTGGGCACATTTAAGCGGAACGCATGGGAAAATGCTAAGATGTGAAATAGTGATTCACACTGACAACATCTAACATCTTGCATCTGAAGTGCTTTGAGTCCATTAGACCTGAAAGCCACTGGTTTAAACAAAATTTTATACCATTAACAGCGCATTTATTATTATCACATCTATGTACAAATACCTATAGCAGTTGTATTTTTTTTTTGTCAAGAGTTTTGAGTTTTAGGTGTTATTTTGTTAAAAAGACAATTGAGGATTTTTTAAATCGCGTTACAATTTAACGAAATTATTTTTTTGCATTGCTTTATCAACAGAAGTAGTTGTATTAAATTTATCTTTATATACCATCAGAGATAATTTTTAAGCTTTAATTGAGCCAAGTTCTAAGAAACTTTCTTTTAATTTTGGATCGAAGTTTCAAAGCTTTGAATCATGTGGCATTAGGAGCTTTCCTTTATATGGTTTGAAACGATCTAAAGCCAGATAGTTTGCTTCGATTATAAATTCCTGCCAAAAACTTTAATGATATAAGCAAACAAAAGAAATTATTACCAATTCATCCAGTGAAAGGAATCTATAAATCTCAAATAGCTTTTTTAATCGTGATAAGGGGGGTTCTCTTTAATTTGGTCAAGATAATCGATTTTCTTTTTACAAAAAATAAAAGCATATATTCGAAGAATATGTGTACGAAAGTATTTTTTGAGGCAATCGATATTTACAGAAATAAAGCGTCTTGAACGCACCTAAGTCACGCGGTCTTAGGGAATTTCAAAAATTTTAAGCGCGTTTTTCTCAGAATCATATTTTTCATCAGAATTTCAAGCATAGGTCTTAATTTTTTTGTTTTTTTTTAATGGCGTTTTTATGTATACATACTAACAATATGTACGTGAAAAATTTTTAAATTGTTATTTTAAAGGAAGTATCACAAAAAAGTGAAAAAAACATTTTTTTTTTCGATTGTCCACATTTCAGTCATATATTTTTCATTTTACTACAAGAAGCTGGAGAACCGCAATTCGGAAACGATGTACTGCTTGCAGAGGCAGACAAGAGCCGCCATTTTGAATTTCGTCGAGATAAAATGTCCAATTATTGTAAAGTAAAAGTCGCATTTAAAAATCAAAACAGGAAGTTTGTAAGTCTTTTCATCATGCCACAAATAATTCCCAAGCGTCGCCTTCTTTTCGATTAATTTTCAAAGAAATCGATAAAACTGTGTAAAAAGTTGTTCATTAAAAATTGACTGTAGTGCACTTTTTTTAAGTAATACTTTAATTACACTTTTCTACAAAATCAAAAAAATAAAAGAACTTTTCAGTGACCTAGTGTACGTTGTAGGTCTTGACGATAGATCACGATAGTGTGTTTCAAAATTGTCTAACACCCCCAAAATCGCAAGTTATCGTTAAAAACCGTTTTTCGGGTACTGCGATCACTCCCACTATCGTCGCCATTTTTCAACCGATTTTCGATTGCTTTACAATTTTGAAACACACTATCGTGATCTACTCGTCAAGACCTACAACGTACACTAGGTCGCTTGAAAAGTTCTAAATGACTGTTGGACAGTGTTATTACTAATAATTTTGTACACAAATTTTTTCCATTTAACACGATCAAAAAAAGCTATTTAATTAAGATATTAAAGAAAAGTATTTGTTTAATCGAATGATTGAGAAGTTTAGTTAAAGAATTCTTTCCTTTCTAAAAGGCTTAACGATATACTTCTAATGCATCACCGTCTAAAACGAGAATTGAAATAAACTGCTCTGGTATAAAAGACTGTAAAGCTTAGTAAAAATTTATGCAAAATAAAATAGGAGCATCCGTTTCCTGCTTGCTGCATTTGCATTTTATAGAGTATTACGATTTCTACTTACTGACGCGTTTTAAAATAAGTAAGGTACATGAAGTCTCAAATAAACCTTTAATTGGAAAAAATCACCTCATTTAAGAAATCTTTAAAGGATCGTTGGAGAGCTCGTTCTAAGCCTAAAACCGAGTTTTCGTAGTTTTGGGTAGGCACCGCCACCTGACAAAATATATTACTACGATTGTTGCGTGATATCTTTACTTATATCAAACTAAAGGTCAAAAAATGTTGGCAATAAAATTATATATCAACCAAGGCTTAACAAAAAGTTATAGGTTTGTTAGTTCAGGCACAATGCCTGGTTAAAGTTTAAAGGAGGAGATCATCGTTCGGTATTTTTCGAAATGATTTGCAAATACCTCAAAATCGGTTGGCTTTTTCGGAATTTCGACCTCAAAATTGTGGATTCTAAGTCTAATGATAGAAAAAATGTATTATACCACATTATACCACATATGTATATTCTCAAATGGCGGTGCCGCGTCCCCTACCCACAAATAAGGAAGCTCAGTCGTTGGCACTGAACGGGGTCCCTAACAAACCCTGAAAGTTTCATATATTAAGACATTTTTTCCAAATGAAACTCTTCGTTTACTTAATGACTAAATGATGATCCTTGAATTAATTATTTTTGTCGGGATTTTTCCTTAACTTACCTTAATTTTTAACTTGCCCCAAAGTGCAGCGCAACAGAGTCAATTTGGTGGTATCTGAATGTGTTGCACTTAAGCAAATTCCTATTGTTCTTTTTATGTACAAATTGTGTTTTTTTTTGTCTTTTAGTTTTATCTTTTTAGGATATTATACTTTAACGCCACATTTAGAAAGGGTTTATAGCCCTGATAATCATTTTAAATTAATTTTATCAGCTAAAAATCATCAATAATATTGTAAGTAAACGAAGCGCCCTAAGTGGGGCAAGCCCTTACATATAGTAAGTGGGTCATGTTGCATGCAACTGCAATTTAATGGCGCACAAATTTGGGCGTGCTATTAATATCAAGACAACCAAAAGCTCATCTTACATTTACTCTGCTTCTATGTCCTTGCTATTTCACATACATCTCAGTTTACACAGCCGAGAGCTTCACCATAATATGATTTATAAGGATGATAAGTTATCCCAGCAGAGGATAAACATTCCGCACAGAATCTCCAGCCTAGAGAGTTATAGCTGACAACGAAGTGGGCAAACTTTTGTCTTACTTAGTTCTGATATTCATGTTTTGTAGGCGTAACACGGTTCAGCCTGTTGTCGACAGTGTCCTGCGAAATTGATTGATAGCACCTATAAGCCAAGCAATGTGAGGCTGCCCGAGGTGGGACGATAGTTTGACGTGGCAGATGATGCAGCAGATGATGACGTAGAAGATGATGTTGCCATTAGCAACAGCTGTGGGCGTTGCTGCTGATGTTGAAAGTTTGCCAGGTAAGTTTCTTTGTCAAATATTTACAATCAATGCATATTGGGCTTATTTAACGCGTTCGTTGTGGCTTTGGCTACCTTGTTGCATCTTGGACAGAGAGCAAATTAAAGACGGTGGCAGCCATAACGCCACTTAAGGCAGGTGCCACAATGTCCTGTTTTTGGGACAGCTGCTATAATAAGAGTGCCGCAGCATTATTTAATGCTAAGGTAAATTGTCAAGATGTAAGACAGTCAAGCAAAAAGGATGCATCCGATGCGGTAACCAATAACGGGATATCTTGCAACATTTTTGCAGCAAAAAAAAACCTTCTTTTTACAACTTACATTACGCCGATTGAACAATTCCAAATTGCCTATAGCAGTGCAAGCAGTTTTAATAAGCAACTTTATATGCACCAAAATTGTTTTCTAATTTTTGATAGATTTGTTGAAATTAAATTTTTTTTAGAAAATTGTAAGCTGTATATTAGATGGTTACTAAAAGTGTTTCTAGCTCCTTTCTTAATGAACACTTTAATTAAGATTTAAGCACACACAAGCTCGAATTTTCAAATTTAAAACTGCTTAGAGCAGTACAAGTTATTTTAATTTGAAAATTCATATGTAGCCAAAATATTTTCTAATTTTTTTTATCGATTTTTTGAAATTTTCTTGTTTTAGACGATCAAAAATCAACTCTTGATCGCGATTGAAGCATTACAATCAGTTTTTATCAGGGGTGCCACAGAAACCCAATTCGATTCCATTTCGATGCAATTGCAATTCTTGGTGCCACAGACATGGCTAACAACGGCTTTAAAACCGTTCATAGGCATGTATGTGGCACCAAGAATTGGAATTGTATCGAAATTGAATCGAATTGGTTTTTTTAAAACCCTTGTTAGCCATGTCTGTGGCACCAAGAATTGGAATTGAAATCGAATTGGTTTTCTGTGGCACCCCTGTATATTTAAACTTATATGCAACCAATATATTTTCTAACTTTTTATCGATTTGTTGTGTATTATGCCTTTCATAATGATCTATTTAATTAAGGAGCAATTAAAATGTAGGTTTACAACAACGCTGCTCAATCACTAGAAGAGTTGCTTTTTGGGCGTCTTCCATGCAAACTAAAATGTCCTTGGTCCTCTAGGTACAGGGTGTAAATAATGCAAAGCAACTCTGACAGTTGCCATGACAACTGAAGCGATAAAACGCCGAAAGCGTTTTCACACTAACTGTCAGTGCCTTATAATGGCATTTGCTTGGTTCGCCATCTTATATGCATATTGCAACGGTATCTAACTAAAGCTCCCCCCACCCCCTTAGGAAATGCAAATGCAGGACTTTCGGAAAATAGTCTATAGATATAGGTATACATATATGTATATATACATATTATATTTGGAGTCTATTTGCATTTGTTGTCTTTGCTTGTAATCGCTTTGCACTTAGGCCAAATTTATTTAATTGTGCAACGTTCGAAGTGCTCTTATACTGTATTTCAAACGAAATTTTAAAAATTAAAAAAAATTTTATCACGTCAAAATAAGTGGTACCTATTTTTTGAGTTTCGTGAAAACTCTGTTCTTCGATCCTGCCATAAACTTTGAATTGCTTGTTCGAATTCCGATCACATAAGAAATGTTTTAGCTCAATCTTGAGAGCAAATATTTCACACTATTATGTTAATTGTCGATTTGGCATCTCCGGTTTCAGTTTCAACTAGGCTAAGAACTCTTGAAATCAATGCGCCTTTTCTTATATTGAAGTATTTCATGGATTTAAAACCAATTCGTATCGAATATGGCGTCATTAAAAAGAGAGATAACGTACCGAAAACTAATGAAAATACTTTTTATGTAACGATACATAGACGATTAGCGCAAAAAAATATCGGTAAGGCTTTTAGGCTAAAACAAGATAAATTCAAATTAAAAAATGGCGGACGTAAAGTCGGGCGCGGACGACTTTAGGATACCCTGTACCACTAGCTTGTAATAAAGTCCGATTTCTTCACAAAAAACCAAAAACAGAAGAATTTTTAAGCAAAAATTTTTTTTGACCGATCGTTCCTATGGGAGCTATATGATATGTCAACCGATTTCAAAAATTTGACACGGTGCTTAAATACCTTAAAAAGATATGAACGCCAAAGTTATTTCAAATATCTTTACAAACAAACAAAACACATCGAATTTTGTATAAAAAACGTGTTTTTGGACCGATTGGTCCTATGGGAGCTATATGGATCGAGTCAAACGATTTGATTAAATTTGGTACAGTGCTTAGGAACTATAAAATACTCACGAATGTCAAATTTGGTCCCAATATCTTAACAAACAAACGAAACACAACAAATTTTGTTAAAAAATCGATGTTTTGGAAGATCGGACCTATGGGAGCTATATGATATAGTCCACCGATTTTGTTCAAATTTGGCACATTGCTTAAGTGGTCTAAAAAATTTCCAAACGCCAAATCTGGTTAGGATATCTTTATTAAAACGAAATATAGCCAATTTTTCTTTAAAAAAGTTATTTTGGCCGATCGGTCCTATGGGAGCTATATGATATAGTCAACCGATTTTGATCAAATTTGGTACAGTGATTGGGAATTATAAAAACTTTCGATTGCCAAATTTCGTTACGATATCTTCATAAACAAACGAATTATTCATCTAAAACGCTTTTTTTTTTTCGAGGTCGTCTCAAACACCCCCATGGGAGCTATATAATTTATCCCCGATATCAAAAAAATAAAATAAACTTGCCTCCTATGGAATAATATGGGATCTAATGTGAAAGTTTGGTAACTCTAGCTCTTACCATCTCTGAGATCTAGGCGTTCACACGGACGGACGGACGGACGGACGGACGGACGGACAGACGGACGGACGGACAGACGGACAGACGGACAGACGGACATGGGTATATCGACTTCTCTATTCACCCTGATCATATTTTAGGTAACTTTGGGGTGTCTCCGACGTCTCCTTCTATATGTTACATACATTTTCGGCTTGCACAAACTTAATATACCCTTGGACCATACGGTACAGGGTATAAATATGCTAGATTTAAATATATAGTATGAGAATTTTGAAAAATTTATAGATTATTTAGTTTTAAAATATGCTTAAATGGCAACGCTGCTGTCAACTAAAAATTACTGAGTATACATTTTTTGTCTCTTCGATTTTAAAATAGGTTTTATTTCATCTTAAATAAATCATCGTGAATAATAAAATTATTTAATCTTCGGACTTCCTTGGGGCTAGAAAATTACAAAATTTAGCAAATAGCTTATTTAAGGCGAATGTTAGATCTCTTTATTGATTTAATTCTACAACATTTTTTATTTACTTTCAAAAACTCAAAATTTTGGTATTGTGTAACCAATTAAAATGGCCATAAATTCATTTTGGAAAATTACCTTTACTCAATTCAAGGTACAAAATGTGTAAAAATAATACGAAATTTAGAAACAATTTACTTTCGCTCAATATGGCCACTTTTTGCCTTCACTATGGCCTTGAGACGGTCCAAAAATGAATCGCAAGCTGCCCGAATGTGACTTGTAGGTATTTTGGCCCACTCGTGGACATTTTTTCAGCGCCTCGAGACTGTTGTATCTTTTAGTTCGGACCTTGCTCTCCAAAATGGCCCAAATAGAATAATCCATCGGATTCGCGTCTGGTGAATTCGAGAGCCATTGTGTGGACGTTATGAAGTTAGGAACGTTGTTTTTTAGCCATTCTTGGTTCACTCGAGCTTTGTGAGACGGTGCCGAGTCCTGTTGAAACGTCCATGGTCTGCCACCGAAATGTTTGTCTGCCCACGGCTTCAAAGCAACCTCCAGAATACTTTCCCGATAATATTGCGCATTAACCTTGACGCCAGGCTCGATGAAAACGATTGGAGAGCGCCCATCTGCGGTTACAGCGGCCCAAACCATTATCTGTGGCGGGTGCTGCCTCCTGGTGGCCAATCGATGACTCAAATTCTCGTATGAACGGTCCCTCAAGTAAACTCTATCGTTTTGAGAGTTTACGAATTGCTCAATTGTAAAAATTTTCTCGTCAGAAAACACAATGTTCGGCAATTGACCGCTTTCGGCCAAGCGAAGCAACTCCTTCGCCTCTCAAGTCTGACTTGTTGCTGCTTCGGTGTGAGATCATGTGCCTTTTGGATCTTGTAAGGCTTGACCTTAAGATCATTTTTCAGTATGCGACGGATGCTACGGTCAGATATTTTCAGTTCTTTCGCCATTTGATTGGCACTTCGTCGGGGATTTCGCTCAAGTCGCTTCTTCACTTTTTGAACCATCTAACGTGACGTTGCAGTCTTTTGATGACCACCTCCATGACGTTTTGCGATGCTACTAGTATCATTGTAACGACTTATGGTGCGATAAACGAAAACTTTATTTACTTTAAGGTGTTCGAGCTCACGAACAATCGCTGGTTGTGATTTTCCAGCTAAATATAATGCAACTACACTATTACGGTTGAAATCCATTACTGATTTTTTTTTTCGCGTTTACTCACGTTAAAATGCTTTCGTGCGCTTGTAAACAATACTCTAAACTGTCATTTAGCTAACTTACAGACAGCTGATGCCTGTGCGTCAGCTGCGCGAGCGGTCTGAATTTGGTACACTTCGAGTGCCGGACCCTGTATAAAGGTTTAATGATTTCATTGCAAGTTCTTAAGTCTCCACTGTCCAGCTTTTATCCCAAATGTCTACAAATGAACAAAAGATTTTTAATCCGTACGCAGTATCCTGTAAGTTAATCTAATATTGATTTGGTATGACATTTGTCCAGATACGTATGCGACGACAATAATACAAAAAATTGTTCAGGAAGTGCAAATTGAGTTCTGCTAGAATCCAAACAAAAATAAAACAGTAGCAAAAGCAACTCCGGAAAATAGCAGAAATCTGAGAAAAAAGGAAAATAATAGCAGATCTTGAAAAAGAAATAGCCATAAAAAAATAGAAAAAAATGGATACCAGGGAAATCTTGTCAGAGTATTGAGTATTATTCAGTTATCAGATAGCCTTAACAGCTCTGTTTTGTTATTTTTATGCGTTCTCCTTTCTCTTAAACCGCTTTTTTTTTGCTTGGTAATTGTCGTGTAGGCAATATTCGCACATGTGTGTTTATGTGTGAGTATCTGTGTGAATGTGTTTATTACCAATACTTAAATAAAAGCGTTTGAATTTGTGAAAAGGACAGCTTCTACGTTTGTAATAGTGTTTGTAAGCTTAAGTAAGAATGAAACGCCATCTTGAAAAATTAACGTTAAATTATAACTGTTTTTTCCATAATAGTTCTATAAGAAACAGTTTTCTGGTTGGTTTTCAAAACTTGAGACAATTTTTTTTTTTGTGCCCAACTCGTCTTCGACTTTGTTGGACTCTGACCAATTATATAATTTGACCAAGATGCGATATCAGAGCAGAATTCAAAAGCTATAAACAAAGCCAAAGAAAAGAAAGAAAATTAAAGGAAAACGTAGAGAGTAACATTAATTTAAAGTCATCTGTGGAAAAAAATTAAAAGAGTTACGAGTTAGTGCAAGTGTGTGTGTGTGCATGGAGATTAAAGGGTCAACAAGTCAAAAGTTTCAGCCAACCAACAAGTCTTAAGCTCATAAAAAGGTGAGTCACCTGCCAAAACTTTTAATAAACTCAAAAGGACAATATTTTGTGGCCTGGGCAGTTGCAGACCCTTCCCTCGGGCCATGTTGTCAGGCATGTTTCTTTGGTAACATTTATAAGCAGAGCAGTGTGTTCTTTGTGCAATTATCTTTCATTTTCCAACAGCAACAGGAGCAGTCCTTCCTGGCTACGTGCGTTCCAGAAATAACTTAAGGTGAAGCTGCAAAAGGAAGTGCCTGCGGCTGGCTAAATATGCGCTTTGGTCACTTTTTTGATGTTGGGCAGCGCCCTTGGGGCATGGCTTAAGTCTATTTACAACAAGCAAACACGACACACTGCTCAGGATAATAGCATAGTATATAGTTTGACTTAAGACAAAGCACTCGGATTAAGAAAAAATGCAAACAAAATCTAAAGACAAGTGAGTCTATTGCTTTGACCCAATTTAATTATATACGACGGCAGGAGTCAACTTGGTCAACTTGGTCAAAATTTGTGCTTTGTCGTCACGCACTTTGTAGACAAGGACTCGTGTTAGGACACTAAACAATGAGTAAGGCACGTGGTGTCCATTGTCCTATAATGCTAATGACACTAAGAGCACGGCATTCCGCATGATTCTCTTGTCGTGATTAGTTCTATGTATAGGCGCAGCTCCGTAAATTTATATCTTTAGAAAAGATTTAGGAACAGAGACAAGATGCAGATATAAGTAGCTCATCAAGGGAAGAGGGAGTCAGACAAAGCATATGACATTATTGTAGCTAAGCATTGTTGTTGCTAGACATTGCACTCCGGCAAGGCTCCATCAAGGTGTCGCCAGACTCTAGAAACCCACTCTCAAACACTTGTAGGTGTTTTTGTTTGTGTGAGTGCTGTTGGACATGTTTTTGAATTTAACATTGCCAAAGCAATACTTGAACATGAATCTAATACAGTGCAACCTCAGAAAGATGAAAATTAAGACCTTAGGCACTTTTTTCCCTTGCATAGGTTCCTTACAAAATGTGCGGCACTATGACCAGAAGATCTTTTGTACCGTATCCATAAGTCTCTCTAGAAAGCTTTCCGCGTTCCTCACGATTTGTAGTAGGTTTTTTGTTGGTATTGACTTAAAATGAAAGCATCTAATTCGTTCCTTTTCCATGTGACATGCTCTGTTTTACCAGCGCAGGGAAGTCCCTGAGAATATGTCTGGGGTTTCATCGCTCTCGAGACACAGTCTACACTCTGAAGAATCCGAAAGGCCAATTTTCTGTAGTTATCTCTTACAGTTTGGTGTCCAGATAAGCACCAAAACAAATATATTTATTTATTTTTTATGGCGTACGTTAAGTCTGGCGTTGACGACTTTGGGATACCCTGTATCACTAGCTTGCAATAAAATCCGGTTCCTTCAAAAACAACCAAAAACAGAAGAATTTTTAAGCAAACATTTTTTTTGACCGTTCGTTCCTATGATAGCTATATGATATAGTCAACCGATTTCGATCAAATTTGACACAGTGCTTTAATACCTTAAAAAAGATCTGAATGCCGAATTTAGTTCAAATATCTTTACAAACAACCGAAACACAACGAATTTTGTATAAAAAAAGGTTTTAATGGACCGATTCGTTCTATGGGAGCTATACGATACAGTCTACCGATTTTATTAAAATTTTATGCAATGCTCAAGACTTATAAAAAGTGTTAGAAGTGCCAAATTTAATATCCATATCTTCACAAACAAACAAAAAACAACAAATTTTATTCATAAATCGATTTTTTGAAAGATCGGCCCTATGGGAGCTATATTATATAGTCAACCGATTTTGTTCAAAATTAGTACAATGGTTGGGTGCTCTAAAGAACTTTTGAATACCAAATCTTGTTTCAATATCTTTATTAAAAAACGAAACATACCGAAATTTGTATAAAAAAAGTTATTTTGGCCGATCGCTCCTATGGGAGCTATATGATATAGTCAACCGATTTGATTGATAAAATTTGGTACAGTGCTTGGGAGCTATAAAAACTTTTGAGTGCCAAATTTGGTTATAATATCTTTATAAACAAACGAATTATTCATCTAAGACTTTTATTTTTTTTCGAGGTCGTCTGAAACACACCTTTGGGAGCTATATAATTTAACCCCAATATCAAAAAAATAAAATAAACTTGTCTCCTATGAAAAATTATGGGATCTTATGTAAAAGTTTTGTTACTCTAGCTCTTAGCATCTCTGAGATCTAGACGTTTAAACGGACGGACAGACGGACAGTCGGACATGGGTATATCGACTTCTCCATTCACCCTGATCATATTTTAGGTAACTTTGGGGTATCTCCGACGACTCCTCCTATATGTTACATACATTTTCGGCTTGCACAAACTTAATATACCCTTTGTACCATACGGTACAGGGCATAAAAAGATTAGGAATGTGTGAGTAGTTCCCAAGGTTTCGCTCCCAATATAAGTGACCAGGTTAATTCATCTTTAAGTTTTACTTTGCGTGTAGCTACCGTATTATCAAATTAATGCATGTCATGTAAAACACTTTGTACTACAGTGTAATAGTTGATATGAATTTAAATGTATACCATCAATCTGTGCGAATTGGGCGGATAAGCAGCCCGCCCAACATTGATCATCATCATTCCTAGGATGTGTCTTGTGGTTAACCTTAGGAGCTCAACTGGCGTCAACATCAAAATCGCTAAGCCAAGCTAACAACCAATTTAACGAAATCTGTCACAAATCGCCGCAAGCAATGGACAATGATAGTCATTAACCATAGTCCGGGGGTTTTATGGCAAAATAATTTCACCCCAAGCTAACTTGAGGCGTGTTGGCCAAGATGGATGGCTGGGTTAAGTTGGTTGCTCAATGGGAGGCGCTACTGCTGCACAGCTGGCTAATGGCCAAGACAAGCTTAGACATAGCCATATTTCTGTACGCCTAATGAGGCTCTGAGGCAGGCAATATCTACTATACAACAAGAACAAAGACTAGAGGCCATAAGGCAAATATGTATGTTTTGAACTTGGCCAAAAGGATAAGCACTCAAAATTGGTATTGTGTGTGTGATGTGTGTGTCCATTTTGGCAGCATTTAATTAAGTGGCAAATGCCAATCCGTGTGGGGTTGTCTGTCTCCCATCGGATGCGTCCCCAGGTGGTGGATAGGGGAATGCTCGGTACTAAACAGGGTAAGTTGGAAATAAAATACTACTCGCGAAACAAAACAGGCAAAACACCTGATAGGAATGCAGATAGGGATTCCATTACCAATCTAGGGTAGGAGAGCTAGCAACCTAACTACCTGAAACATTTCTTGCACCCGTATCTTCAAACCGTATGCTCCAAATATGATTTAAAGTAACATTTATATATGTATATATAAGTTTTGCTCAACTAGAAAACATAATCCCAAAGACATGTTTGCCACACCCTCCGAAGCATGTAAAAGCTTTGTTACTGCAGTGCAATAGATTTTTTCTTTTAATATTGTCTTCGTGATAAATATAATAAATAAACTAACTTAAGCCTAGTTAACACATCGCTTGACTTATTTCGTTTGGTCCACTACAGGAATATCCCCATTTGTTTCGTGAGACTTCTCGAAATCGGCGATTTCAGGATAAAACTTTTGCGTTGCCTTAAGCAGTACAGTATAAATATTTTAGCTTATAACATGAAGCTAACTAAACTTACAATTAATGGCTCATAACGTACAGCCAACTTGAATATATCAAGATCGCCGATTAAATCAACGCGCGCGATGTTTTTCGGAAACATGCGCAACTTCTCCTCCATTTTCATGTCAATATAGTAACCTTCAGTACTATCCACCTCCTTGACCAGTTCACGCAGCGTGTCCCGCTCTATGGCGATTACATCTATGGCCAGCTTCATGGTCTGCGCCTTTGTGAATACTTGTTTTTGGGCCAAGAGATTACCCAAGGCCACCGACGAACCGGTGATAAACATAATGCGAGTTTGGAATTCCAAATTAAGTTGATGTTTCCGCTGTTGGTTAAAACTTTGGAGTATTGGTTTTGAGATTGGATACTTTGGTTACTTTTTACTTACGATGTTCATATAGGATATGGCGCCAGCCATAGCGCGCGATATCAAAGTAGGCTTAAACAATTTTTCTTGGGAAGATTCGTACATGTTATTTTCGTTATATTGATGAAAATAAGGCACAATCGTGTATTTCAGTTCATCGAAAACTGACTCTACGCGTTTTTTGGCAACGCCACTTGACAGCAATCGGCCATGCAGATAATTGGCAAAAATGTGTTGTCTGTAAGTCAATATAAAACGTTTATATACAAAAAGTTTGTGAGGCTATGAGGTTTAAAACTTACACCGTATAGGAGGAGCAGCCAAAGACGGCCACCTCGTTTTCATATGTTCTTCCAATATGATGACAGGCAAGCGTTTTTAAAACGTCAATAACTTTACCAAAATTAGCAGCGTTGAGGCGACAATGTGGTTGACTTGCCTCCACATCCAAAATCATTATTTGCAGTTCCTTGGTAAACAAAGAAGCAGGCACTAAATGGAGGAATAACTATTTAATAGCTAGTTCGTAATTGCAGAAGTTTTTGCATGTAACTTACGATCTATCGGTTCCGTGTCGGGCATATTTTTCATCTCCTCCTTCAGTAGTTTTATCATTTCATTAGCTTGTGCCATTATTGTGTCTTTGATTTTAGCATAAAATCGAAACACACGTTTTGAAAGTAAAGGCGGCAAAAAACAAACAGTGTGACCGTAAGTGCAAAAAATGTATAAGCAAATTAATGCGTCAAACGAAATAAGTTCGCTGCTATTTTACTCAATAGCAGCTGATGTTGCGCGTTAAAAGTATTGTTACAAAACTGACTAAAATGCTAATAAATTTAAAATAATATTTTCCTTATTGCTTTAACGTTATATTTGAGTTTTCCTATAATTTCGTACAGATTTTAAATGCTACTATGTTATTTTAATTAACATTTTATTTGTGCCCCAATCTTATTCCAATATGTGCAGCCAAAAATTCACACCGCATGCCGGCCACTTCCAAAAATCAAACTCTCATATACTTATCCTCCTTATAATGACTGGGATTCCTTGTATCCGTATAGCAGTATAGAGTACACCCATTTTATGCATTCAGTCTGCGGTTTCCTCCTGTCCCCTCAGACAAACTGTTGCCCAGACCGGCTCCGAGGCCACAGCGCCAACTTGCCACATAACGCAGTGCAGGCTAAAGCAATCCGGCGGAAAATTCCGAGTCTGCCGATACATTTTGCGCACGCATATAACAATTGGCATACAGTTTCTGAAGGGTCGTTTTACGAGCGCCAAACAAATATTTGGATTTATTAGTAGAAAAAACACCTGATAGGAATCCAGTTAGGAATTCTGTCACCAAGCTAGAGTAGGTGGGCTAATAACCTATCTACCTGCTCCAAATAGGAGTTAAAGGAACATATACATATATGTATATGTACAAATATGAAGGGTTTTTGTCTTTGCTAAATGCTCAGCGTTAAATAACAATTTTTTGCTTTTAGGCATAACAAATTTTGATTTAACAAAATTTTAAAACATTAGTCCATAGATATTTTTAATCTAAGTAAAAATTAGTTTCAGCAATTTAGACCCCATCTAGTTTTTTTTTTTACTTTACCTATGGTATCAATCGTATCGTTATTTGAGCCCCCTTTGGCATCACAGCTTTTTTTATGTATATTTATTTGTTTATATTTTTAAGCCTGAAGCGTATACAGGGTCCGGCACTCGAAATGTAACCAATTAAAAAGGCCATAAATTCATTTTGGAAAATTACCTTTACTCATTTCAAGGTACAAAATGTGTAAAAATAATACAAAATTTAGAAACAATTTACTTTCCCTCAATATGGCCACCTTTTGCCTTCACTTTGGCCTTGAGACGGTCCAAAAATGAATCGCAAGCTGCCCGAATGTGACTTGCAGGTATTTTGGCCCACTCGTGGACAATGGCTTTTTTCAGCGCCTCGAGACTGTTGTATCTTTTAGTTCGGACTTGGTCTCCAAAATGGCCTAAAGAGAATAATCCATCGGATTCGCGTCTGGTGAATTCGAGAGCCATTGTGTGGACGTTATGAAGTTCGGAACGTTGTTTTTCAGCCATTCTTGGTTCACTCGAGCTTTGTGAGACGGTGCCGAGTCCTGTTGAAACGTCCATGGTCTGCCACCGAAATGTTTGTCTGCCCACGGCTTCAAAGCAACCTCCAGAATACTTTCCCGATAATATTGCGCATTAACCTTGACGCCAGGCTCGATGAAAACGATTGGAGAGCGCCCATCTGCGGTTACAGCGGCCCAAACCATTATCTGTGGCGGGTGCTGCCTCCTGGTGGCCAATCGATGACTCAAATTCTCGTATGAACGGTCCCTCAAGTAAACTCTATCGTTTTGAGAGTTTACGAATTGCTCAATTGTAAAAATTTTCTCGTCAGAAAACACAATGTTCGGCAATTGACCGCTTTCGGCCAAGCGAAGCAACTCCTTCGCTCTCTCAAGTCTGACTTGTTGCTGCTTCGGTGTGAGATCATGTGCCTTTTGGATCTTGTAAGGCTTGACCTTGAGATCATTTTTCAGTATGCGTCGGATGCTACGGTCAGATATTTTCAGTTCTTTCGTCATTTGATTGGCACTTCGTCGGGGATTTCGCTCAAGTCGCTTCTTCACTTTTTGAACCATCTCACGTGACGTTGCAGTCTTTTGATGACCACCTCCATGACGTTTTGCGATGCTACCAGTATCATTGTAACGAGTTATGGTGCGATAAACGAAAACTTTATTTACTTTAAGGTGTTCGAGCTCACGAACAATCACTGGTTGTAATTTTCCAGCTAAATATAATGCAACTACACTATTTCGTTTGAAATCCATTACTGATTTTTTTTTCGCGTTTACTCACGGCAAAATGCTTTCGTGCGTTTGTAAACAATACTCTAAACTGTCATTTAGCTAACTTACAGACAGCTGATGCCCGTGCGTCAGCTGCGCGAGCGGTCTGAATTTGCAGAATTACACTTCGAGTGCCGGACCCTGTAGTCCATAGATATTTTTAATCTAAGTAAAAATTAGTTTCAGCAATTTAGACCCCATCTAGTTTTTTTTTTTACTTTGCCAATGGTATCAACATTATTTATAGAATTTTTTGGATTATTATGCACAAATATCGTTATTTGAGCCCCCTTTGGCATCACAGCTTTTTTTATGTATATTTATTTGTTTATATTTTTATGGCCTGAAGCGTATAGTGCAAAGGGCGCAGGACGAAAAATCTATGTTACATACATAAGAAGTCGTCGGAGACCCCCCAAAGTTACCTAAAGTATGCGGCATTTGCGGTTCATATGCATTGTTTGTAATAGGCCGTAAAGAGAGTGACAGATCGGAATAATGCACATTGACGGGGTTAAAAATGTGAGGTTATGTTAAAATAAATTTAATTATGTTGCAGTAGAATTTTCCTTCATTAAAATATGTATGAATATTCATATTCAATATTCATTTAATTAAGAAAATTTATTATATTGTTTTGTAGTCATCCTTTATTCTAAAAAACAAAGTAACGTTGTTATTAATCACTTGTAAAGTGTACAAAAAAATTGCGCCAAATTCGTGTAGGCCGCGTTAACAAAATGCATCAGGGTTAAAAGCTCTGCGCACGCTCGGCAGGAAGGCCGTTTTTTGGTACAGCAATAAACTTTGCGTTATTTGTAGTATGTTTTACAGCTGATTTGGAACTTGCCAGACTAGACACTGTTGGCGCGGCCTAGGGCCAACCTCTGAAACCAGGTATAGTGTTTATCTTTGGAATTCGAATATAAGGCATTTGCGTAGTGAAGCTCATGACGTCATCATAGTTGGACACTGTTGGTGCGTCCAGTGTACGTCCAGAGGTCGTTGACTCCGCATTCCTCGCTGTAATACTTGGGACAGGCTTGGCAAAGCTTTGACGCGGCAAGTTTGGTGCTTGTGATACATTTGCAGCTAAATCTCTTTTACGATTATCTGGAAAGCGTAGATGTGTATCGGATTGCGTAGTGACCGTCTCTGTAGCTTTCAGGCTGTTGGTCTTGGCGCTGCTACCTATTGAATAGTGGGGTCCCAATGGAGGCATTAGCGGAGTCAAAGTCAGGATGCCACCATTTTTGGACACTGTTGGTGAGGCCAGTTTACATCCCGAGAACGCTGACAGAGCTTTCTTTGCTATAGTATTTTGGACTGGCATGGCAAAGGTGTGACGCCGGAAATCTGCTACACTATGTGATTTATTTCCAGCAAAATTTCTCTTAGGATTATCTGGACAGCATGGACAATGCTGATATGTATCGGATTGCGTCGTAACCGTCTCTGTAGCTGTCAGGCGGTTGGTCTTGACCTTGCCACCATTTGAATAGTGGGGCCCAAATGCATTGCCACCATTGTTGGACACTGTTGGTGAGGCCAGTGTACATCCCAAGATCGCTGACAGAGCATTCTTTGCTGTAGTATTTTGGACTGGCATGGCAAAGGTGTGACGTCGGAAATCTGCTGCCCTATGTGATTTATTTCCAGCAAAATTTCTCTTAGGATTATCTGGACAGCATGGACAATGCTGATGTGTATCCGATTGCGTCGTAACCGTCTCTGTAGCTTTCAGGCGGTTGGTCTTGACGCTGCCACCATTTGAATAGTGGGGCTCAAATGCAGGCATTTGCGGAGTGAAGCTCATGACGCCATCATTGTTGGACACTGTTGGGGCGCCCTGTGTACGTCCAAAGATCGTTGACTTCGCATTCCTCGCTGTAATTCTTGGGCCCGGCTTGGCAAAGCTTTGACGCGGCAAGTTTAGAGCTTGTGATATATTTGCAGCTAAATCTTCCTTAGAATTGTATGGAAAGCGTAGATGTGTATCGGATTGCGTAGTGACCGTCTTTGTAGCTCTCAGCCTGTTGGTCTTGACGCTGCCACCATTTGAAAAGTGTGGCCCCAATGGAGGCATTTGCGGAGTCAAAGTCATAATGCCACCATTGTTGGACACTGTTGGTGCGGCCAGTGCACAGTCCGAGATCGCTGACGGCGCATTCTTTTCTATAGTATTTTGGACTGGCATGGCAAAGGTGTGACGCAGGAAATCTGCTACACTATGTGATTTATTTCCAGCAAAATCTCTCTTAGGATTATCTGGAAAGCATGGACAATGCTGATATGTATCGGATTGCGTCGTAACCGTCTCTGTAGCTTTCAGGCGGTTGGTCTTGACGCTGCCACCACTTGAATAGTGGGGCCCAAATAAAGGCGTTTGCGCAGTCGAGAACATGGCACCACCTCTTTCAGACACTGTGGGCTCGGCCAGTGTACGTCCAGAGATCGCTGACGCCGCATTCCTCTCTTTAATATTTGCGCCTGGCATGGCAAAGCTCTGACGCGGTAAATCTGGTGCATCATTTGATAAATTTGCACCGAATTCTCTTTCAGGAAAGTCTTTGTTATCATCGAGGACTTCTAAGACAGCATCACACATTTTCCTTTTAAATAAGAGCTTCTGACGTTTATTCATTGCCCTCATTTCCGTCTCAAGAGTTTTTAAAAACAAGTCATCTGGGTGCATGTCGTCATTTTCCACTTGAGTAGAAGCTTCAGAAGTATTCAACAGCCTGGGTGCGTCGATGCTGGCAGAAGATGCAAGGGATTGTACATCGACAATTCCTAGGGGCAGTTCAGCTTTAATGATGCTTCCAGTTTTGGTATCCGTCGATGGATCGCAAACGGCTTGAGCAGTGGGCGCGTACACTATATTATCCACGCATGGTAAAAGATCGACCGTTGGGCTGCTTGATGCGGGTTTTGCTGGCTCCCGTGGATGCCCATCCTTAGGCTGATTAGTTAACATATTCGTTGCTGCCAATTGTAAAGTTCTGCGGGTTTGTTTAGGCAAACGCTTCTTTTTTATACCGCTGGAAGTGTTGGGATCAAGTTTTCTTGGACGACCCACCTTGCGAGGACGTGGCGCTTCGTCGTTTGCATCCATGGCTTTTGATTGGATAAAACGCTCTTGAGACATTTCGGTGGATTTCTGGATAAGAAAAGAAATTTAGATATTACACAAACTATTTGTAGGTTAATCCAAAACTATTTTTAAGCCTAATAATCGTGTACTGCAAATTTCGTAGCTAGCATTTGCTTTCTGTTTGAGTGAACACTTCCCTGAAGCTATACCCACTTCAATTTTGCGTAGCTTTATGCATTTAAGCATTTGGTCGACTGGGTTATTTTCCGGAAACCGGAAACTAAGGCTGAAAAAATCTTAACCTCAAAAAAAATTCACTTACATTGAATCGACGAACACACACTCACACAAGCATATAATCCACACGCAAAACAGTTGAAAGATGCTCTCAGCGCGAAGTTTTGCTTTCAATTCCCCACCGGATTAAAACTAATGCCAAATGAACCGAATATCGTTTGCGTCAAGCAGCAAAAGCGACGCAGATCGGGTCCTAGGACTCTCCTGTACACAACCACGCGCGGTCCTAACAAGGTGTTGCAATAAGAGCCCGCAGCATTGTTGAAACGCAGACGACCCTCGCGTTTTATTAAATACCAAAAGCTTATCTTTCTTGTATTTTAAAATTAATTAAATTACATATTTTTTCCACTTTTTGATAGACAATTTTCAAAAATTAGTAAACGAATGACAAGACGTGCACAACCTGAAGAAAATTGACAGACATCGACTTTGACAGACCTGGCAATGACAGCTCGATTTGTTTCAATATAAAGTCGATAACACAGTGGAATCCTCTAGTACGGGTAAGTAGTATACTAAATTAATAACCAATACACAATTCAGTTTTAGACGATTTTCAAATAAGTCTAGACAAAAAATTCGTTTACACAATTTAATATAATTAAGCACTTTATTTTTTTGGTCCGTTTGCTTCAAAGTTTGACACTATAATGAAAATAAATTCTTGCTTATTTAACAGCAACAAATTTGAGGCAAATAACGCCTACTGAGTTTAAAACATTTCTAAGTTTCGTGCTAAGTACAATGGGATGAATTATGAATTATTAGGTTTATTATACCTTGTACCGTATGGTACAAAGGGTATATTAAGTTTGTACAAGCCGAAAATTTATGTAACATATAAAAGGAATTATCGAAGAGCCCCAAAGTTACCTAGAGTATGATCAGGGTGACTACAGAAGCCCATGTTCGTCTGTCTGCCTCTCCATATGAACGCTGAGATCTCAGAAATGGTAAGAACTAGAGCAACCGAATTTTCAGATTAGATCCCTTATTATTCCATAGAAGACAAGCTTATTTTATTATTATAATACAAGGGTTACATTATGTAGCTATCATAGTGGTTTTTAAGAGGACCTCGAAAAACAAGCTTTTAATGAATAATCCGTGTGTTAATGAAGATATCGTAACCAAATTTGGTATTCAGAGTTTTTTAAAGTAAAATTGATCAATATTGGTTGACTATATCATATAACTCCCAATTCCCTTTGAAAAAAATAAGCAATTTTCAAAATTCGACTGTTTTTGGTTGTTTATGAAGATATCGTAACCTAATTTGGCAAAAAAAAACAAGTTTTTTAATCTTTACTTTTGTAATTTTAAGGTAATAGCAAATAACACAAATATTTTGTAAGTCTTTCCAAATTTTTGTGCACTTTATTGCTTTCATCGTTGGCTTCAGGTAGCTCCCCCTTAATTTAATCCGCTGCCTACATCACGCTTTTTGCTGCTAGTCAGGATCCAGGGCACGTGGCTGCCTAAAATAAAGTAGCACAACAATGGCGTTACATAAAAAAGGATTTATTTAGTTTATTTTCTGCATATCAGCAGCCATAACTGTCAAGTGTTTGTTGTTCTGTTAGTTGCTGTTGTAGTTGTTGTTGGTGTTGCATTTTTTTTTTCAGTGTTAACGCAGTCATGACAAAAGAGTGAGGGGCGGAGGGTGTTTCAATGCCTTTTACCATGCTGGCCATCATCATCAATCATTTTGATTTGCGCTAAAAACTATGCTAGAGAAAATTGCATTAAATACACATACAACTAAAACACACTCATACACATGCGTGCAAACACACACATGGCGATAAACTAACGTGAACAACAAAAACAAGAACAACAAGATATGTCGACAAGTTGCGTTGGAGTTGCCATATTTTAAATACACATAGTACCATGTATATACAATATAGAGTACTTGTATACATATGTACTATATTTTCTTAGCTGTCCTTTTCTTTGGGGCTAGAAAATGTATTTACATTTCTATTGGAAGCAAATATTTAAAAAAGTAAATTTTATATCAAAAAATTAAATTAAAAATTTAAAAAACCCCCGACACAAGAATTTAAGTAATTTTCATTTAAAAAGTAAAAAATAATAAAAGAAACTTAATGTTAAAGTACCTAAGAATCTATTAATAATTCTAAAAAAATACGTCGCGTTGGGGGACACGCGAGGGCAGACGTCGTTGACGGTCGTATCTTACATGCAAATTTTTTGAAGTAATTCTATGAAAGTTTTGAAGTATTTTCTTAATTTTGTTTTTAAGTTAATCTTTGTTGCTTAATTAGACTATTTGTATTTAAATTGTTAGTTTAGGAGCGGTCCCCCAACGCGACGTATTTTTTTTAGAATTATTAATAGATTCTTAGGTACTTTAACATTAAGTTTCTTTTATTATTTTTCACTTTTTAAATGAAAATTACTTAAGTTCGGGGGTTTTTTAAATTTTTAATTTAATTTCTTATTTCATACTTTTTATAGGTAGGTTAGGTTAAGTTAGACTTTAGTATATTATAATATACTTACTATAATTTAGATTCTTGTTAAGGTATAGATTACATTTAAGGTCAAGCTCGTTTGCTTTTTTTTTACGCATTCTCCCCACTTTCACTCCCCACAACTTTTAAACGGCTCGACCGATTTTCATCATGTCTAGGAACACTCGCACATAAGTCACCTTTAATACAAAAAAAAAATAAATTGAAATCACTGCATGCGTTCGGGAGTTACGATGCCACAGACAGACAGACAGTCAGACAGACAAATTTTAAGCCAATCGGACAAAGTTGATGTTTTTAACTTCAAATGGCCATAACTTCTAAACGAGAAGAGATAGAGCAAAAATAGCCTCAGATTCGAATCAGTGGCGTCGTCAGCTTCAATAGGACCAAATTTTAAGCCAATCGGACAAAGTTGATGCTTTTAACTTCAAATGGCCATAACTTCTAAACGCGAAGAGATAGAGCAAAACGCAGAGATAGAGCAAAAATAACCTCAGATTCGAATCAGTGGCGTCGTCAGCTTCAATAGGACCAAATTTTAAGCCAATCGGACAAAGTTTATGTTTTTAACTTCAAATGGCCATAACTTCTAAACGAGAAGAGATAGAGCAAAAATAACCACAGTTTCGAATCAGTGGCGTCGTCAGCTTCAATAGGACCAAATTTTAAGCCAATCGGACAAAGTTTATGCTTTTAACTTCAAATGGCCATAACTTCTAAACGAGAAGAGATAGAGCAAAAACGCGAAGAGATAGAGCAAAAATAACCTCAGATTCGAATAAGTGGCGTCGTCAGCTTCAATAGGACCAAATTTTAAGCCAATCGGACAAAGTTTATGTTTTTAACTTCAAATGGCCATAACTTCTAAACGCGAAGAGATAGAGCAAAAATAACCTCAGATTAGAATCAGTAGCGTCGTCAGCTTCAATAGGACGAAATTTTAAGCCAATCGGACAAAGTTTATGTTTTTAACTTCAAATGGCCATAACTTCTAAACGCGAAGAAATAGAGCAAAAACGCGAAGAGATAGAGCAAAAATAACCTCAGATTCGAATAAGTGGCGTCGTCAGCTTCAATAGGACCAAATTTTAAGCCAATCGGACAAAGTTTATGTTTTTAACTTCAAATGGCCATAACTTCTAAACGCGAAGAGATAGAGCAAAAATAACCTCAGATTAGAATCAGTGGCGTCGTCAGCTTCAATAGGACCAAATTTTAAGCCAATCGGACAAAGTTTATGTTTTTAACTTCAAATGGCCATAACTTCTAAACGCGAAGAGATAGAGCAAAAATAACCTCAGATTCGAATCAGTGACGTCGTCAGCTACAATAGGACCAAATTTTAAGCCAATCGGACAAAGTTGATGTTTTTCTCCCCACTTTTACTCCCCACAACTTTTAAACGGCTCAACCGATTTTCACCAAACATGTCTAACAACACTCGAACATAAGTCACCTTTAATACAAAAAAATCTAAATTGAAATCACTGCATGCGTTCGGGAGCTACGATGCCATAGACAGACAGACAAACAGACAGACAAACAGACAGACAGACAGACACGTCAAACTTATAACACCCCTCTTTTTGCGTCGGGGGTTAAAAATAGACAAAATAAAAGAAAATTTACAAATAACTACGAAATGAGGTAGGCAAAGCCGCAAAGTATCTTAAAATTTTGACAAAAAAATAAATAATTTTACCTATCGGGCTAGGGACACGGACTATTTACTACCTTTCCAATAGTTCTTTTATTAATCTTTTAAGATCTTATTATTTGAATAAATAAATAAAAAAATAAAATAAATTTTATCCCCAAGAATAATTCAAAATTAAAAAAATTTCAACAATATTTAACAAAAAAAATGGCGGACGTAAAGTCGGGTGCGGACGACTTTAGGATACCCTGTACCACTAGCTTGTAATAAAGTCCGATTTCTTCACAAAAAACCAAAAACAGAATAAATCTTAAGCAAAAAATTTTTTTTCGACCGATCGTTCCTATGGGAGCTATATGATATAGTCAACCGATTTCAATAAAATTTGACACAGTGCCTAAATACCTTATAAAAGATATGAATGCCAAATTTATTTCAAATATCTTTACAAACAAACAAAACACATCGAATTTTGTATAAAAATCGTGCTTTTGGACCGATTGGTCCTATGGTAGCTATATGATCTAGTCAAACGATTTGGATTAAATTTAGTACAGTGCTTAGGAACTATAAAATACTCACGAATGTTAAATTTGGTCCCAATAGCTTAACAAACAAACGAAACACAACAAATTTTGTTAAAAAATCGTTTTTTGGAAGATCGGACCTATGGGAACTATATGATATAGTCAACCGATTTTGTTCAAATTTGGCACATTGCTTAAGTGGTCTAAAAAATTTCCAAACGCCAAATCTGGTTACGATATCTTTATTAAAAAACGAAATATAGCGAATTTTTCTTTACAAAAGTTATTTTGGCCGATCGGTCCTATGGGAGCTATATGATATAGTCAACCGATTTCGATCAAATTTGGTACAGTGATTGGGAACTATAAAAACTTTCGAATACCAAATTTCGTTACGATATCTTCATAAACAAATTAATTATTCATCTAAAACGTTTTTTTTTGTCGAGGTCGTCTCAAACACCCCTATGGGAGCTATATAATTTATCCCCGATATCAAAAAAATAAAATAAACTTGCCTCCTATGGAATAATATGGGATCTAATGTAAAAGTTTGGTAACTCTAGCTCTTACCATCTCTGAGATCTAGGCGTTCACACGGACGGACAGACGGACAGACGGACGGACGGACAGACGGACAGACGGACATGGGTATATCGACTTCTCTATTCACCCTGATCATATTTTAGGTAACTTTGGGGTGTCTCCGACGTCTCCTTCTATATGTTACATACATTTTCGGCTTGCACAAACTTAATATACCCTTGGTACCATACGGTACAGGGTATAAATATAATATTAAAATATGTGGGTCTTTTTCTGTCAATTAATTAATTATATTTTTAAGACAAATCAACATTTTTTGGATTTAAAATTTTCGTCTTGCTTAGAATGATTTCTAAGCTTTTCAGCGGCATTTTATTATTCTGAAACTCTAGCACCAGATTCGTAATTAGCGAGCCCGGAAACCCAACTCGAACTTTAAAAACATTAATTTAATTAATTAATTTTGTTATATTTATTAAATTTTCTAATTGTTGCGGAACAGTTTGCAAAAAATTCCCATGCTTTATACGATTTTTCGTCATAACGTCACGCCAAAATGAAGGGCTCATAATACATAAAAAGTATTTTCTCGTACAAACGTAACGTCACGCCAAAATTAAAATGCACACACACAAGCAAAGACGAACATTCAAGGGTAACATAAAAAAAGTTTCACAATATTTAAAAAAAAATGCAATTCGTTTTTTTTAACATTTTATTCAATATACTCGTATATTATGCGACTGACTTTAGTTATTTACCAGATATGGTTTATTATTTGTTGATCGATTTAATTGTCAAAAAATGATCGAAATCGTAGTTATCGATTTCAAATAGTATGACCCACTTCACTCCAAAGGTTTTTCTTTCTTTGTTTACGTGTGGGTAAAGACGCTGACAATCATCAGGGTCGTACTCGTTTTAGAGACTCATTCTAAGTTGTTGTTGTTGTTGTTGCTGACGTCTTTGTTGTTGTTGTTGTGGTAGTTGTTGTAGTTGTTGTTGGTGTCTTCTGTTATTACTCAGGTGCGCATTGTCTCACGTTTGTTTATTTATTTGTTCGCTTGATTGCCTCACATGGTCGACAAATGTTGAAACTTTTAATATACAAAGGCATCTAAGAGATCTATCTGCCAGATACAATACAAGAAAGATACGTCACTGTGGTCTGGAAGAACAGAAAAGAAGAAAAGAACCAAGAAGAAGAATCCACCAGCTATGAAAACTGCGTGTCTGTGCCGCTTCAAGAGGCAACAAGTGCGGCGGCTCTGAGAGATCTCTTTCTTAACCAAGATACAGATACACAGATACAAATACACACATTCACATTCAGCGGCAGCCAGTTAAAGCCAACTCAATAAATTGGCTTTAAAAATTATCTGCGCATATCCAATTATAAGAGCAGCGGATTTATAGCGGTAAATCATTAATGGAACAGCAAACAGAGATTGTGAGAGAGTGTGAGAGAGTCAGCCACATAATAAGCACATAGATACATATGTATCTGTATCTGTACATAATCGCATGCATACATATAATAGCCATAAGATTTGTACGCTCGATTAAGCCGAAATCAAAATATACATATATATGGAAAATGTATCTTATATCTATCAGTTAATGGCTAGCAAATAAAAGCGAGAATCATTTGAGTAATGTATCTTATAGATGCAAACTTTCATATGCCAGCAGCGGGAGTTATTTTAATAAGAACGGATGCCCCGGGGTAGTAAAAGATACAAAGATACTTGTAGCTGGTGAAAGCAACAAAATAAAGTTTAAACTCAAAAAAGAAACCAATATATAGATATAAGATATAGTATCTAAACACATTGAGGCAGCTCCAACATAATAATAAATCCCAAGTTGTATTATTAAAGAAATATATTTTAAAAATATTAATATTTAAGAATCTACTTTTTAAA